>CAUYLG010001649.1:0-54938 GCA_963573385.1 Cacajao melanocephalus | reverse complement strand
GGTAGTTTGCTGCATCCATCGCCCAGTCAGTCATCTACATAAGGTATTTCTCCTAATGCTATCCCTACCCCAACCCCCCCACCCCAGAGAAAAACCAACAATACCCACAACACCCAACCCCACTGTGTTCAGATGGTAAAAAATTTAAAACACTTGGAAACCCGGGGGGGGGGTGTTGTGGGGTTTGTTTTGTATTCCATGGGGGTGGGGGGTGTGGGGAGGGATAGCATTAGGAGAAATACCTTATGTAGATGACTGACTGGGCGATGGATGCAGCAAACTACCGTGGCACGTGTATACCTATTTAACAAACCTGCACAATATGCACATGTACCCCAGAACTTAAAAACAATCACATGGCCATGGCCGGGTGCAGTGGATCACACCTGTAATCCCAACACTTTGGGAGCCCAAGGCAGGCAGATCACAAGGTCAAGAGTTTGGGACCATCATGGCCAACATTGTGAAATCCCGTCTCTACTAAAAATACAAAAATTAGCTGAACGTGGTGGCACGCACCTGTGGTCCCAGCTGCCCAGGAGGCTGAGGCAGGAGAATCACTTGAACTTGGGAGCCGGAGGTTCCAATGAGCCGAGATAGTGCCGATGCACTCCAGCCTGGCGCCAGAGCAAGTCTCCGTCAAAAAAAAAATTACACAAAGAAGCAAAAACTCACAACCACTGCAACCTCTGTGACTTACACAGATTAGCGTGTGAGTAGGGTTGAAAAAGCCTTAAACATGTCCCCAGTCAGAATCAAGATTAAAAGTTGCTTTTGAATAATGAAATACATCTTTATATATACATTTCATTGGTGCTTTAAAATAAAAACTAGTTCGTTGATATTTTTTCAGAAGATCAGAATTCAAAACTTCATGTATACTCAGTTCTAAGTCACGAAAATGAAAAACTGGGAGCCAAGTTCTAAAACACTTTTTTTTTTTGAGAGGGAGTCTCACTCTGTTGCCCAGGCTGGAGTGCAAGTGGAATAATCTCGGCTCACTGCAACCTCTGCCACCCGTGTTCAAGCGATACTCCTGCCTCAGCCTCCCAAGTAGCTGGTACTACAGGCACACCCAGCTAACTTTTGTATTTTTTAGCAGAGATGGGGATTCACCATATTGGCCAGACTGGTCTAGAACTCTTGACCCTGTGATCCGCCTGCCTCGGCCTCCCAAAGTGTTAGGATTACAGGCGTGAGCCACCGCCCCTAGCCGTAAAACACTTTTAGGGCTGCATTTGTTTTTAATTTTTGGTTCATGTTCTTACAAGGTCAAGATAAAGATAGTTTGGTGGGAGGAGGGCATAAACACCAAATGGCTTCTCAAAGAAGTTGTGTGTGAATATTTTAACACTAATTTCCAAGGAAAAAATATATATGGAAGTGTTCTTAGCTAATATCGCAATGGTCTGCCTATAGCAAGAGTTTTGTTGAAGCATCTATGCATTCTCATTAGACAACAGATATAAGGTGAGGACTTGGTTCTGATTTCAAGCAAGTGAGGCTCAGGTGATCTCATCAAGATATGCACACATTAAGTCAAATGAGTTTGCTTTCCATAAGCAAATATGCTAATATCATAGAATATTTAGATTACTCCCTTTGCAGGCATCCTGGAAAAACTGAGTTGTGCTCAGTTCTGGCATGAATTTGCCTGCTTTTCACTGTGTATTTTCTTTCACATTTGCTGTTCATAAAAGCAGAATCCTTGGGTCATGCATGCTATAAGATGCTTACAAATCTCCATTGTATAAAGGAATGTGACAGGGAGCAATAATTTTATTTCTCAGAGAGGGCACTGGATTTCTTCTGAAAAACCTTCAAGTGATGTATGTGTATTTGGTTTGTGAGTCAGGGCTGCCTATACACAAAGGCAAATCTAACTTATAACTTATTCATGATTAATTGTCCTTCTGGGAGACAGGAAGAACATAACTGAATTCCAAAAAGAGTCTCTCAAACTCATTTATTGATTATCTTATTTCTGCCCACCTCACCTTCCTCTTTTTGTAAATAGAATTGCCTTAAGCAAAATTGGAAGGCCCGAATTTCATTTCCTTTCATTTCTCCTGCTCTTCTTAGCTCCTAGTTACTAAACAAGCAGCAGAGAGGGGAACTGTGAGTTGAATGTGCTTAACAAAGCCACAAACTAGATGTTTAAAATGCCTCTGAATATTTATGATTTGATTAGGATAATGACCCTCATGCTATTGATACTATATTCTGAAAATAATATGTTATGAGTGTTGCTGATTGCCAGATTGAAAATAATAACCTATGTCTGGGCTTTGGTGCTGTGATGACATTTATTTTAGTATGGCCATCATTATCATCATCATCACCATCATTATATAAAATCACAGTTTGCATATGTTATATGTGACCTCAATTTAGGCCTTGCCCAGGCTGAATGGCCCCTGTCCATTAACAGAAAACTATTGTATCCATGTTCATATGTTTTGACATTCAAAGATTGTTTTTATGACTCTAACAAACTGATCTTACAATTGAGGGTCAATGATCCCTAGTGATCACTGAAGCTTCTATCATGTTTTATGCAAAAGCATAATTTAGGTGGGATGAAACAGAATAGATTAAATGATAGGGAACCAAAACATAGTTACTGAACACCTACTATGTGTCAGACATCCTACTAAGGGTGAGATACCAGGGTATACACAATTTACATGGTCTCTGTTTTTGTGGAGATTAGACACCCTTGGGAGAGATAGAAAGAATAATGAGGGCTATTTAGGGAAAGTTTAAAGATCTGTGCAAGTACATAGGAGGGCACTTTACTCAGGCTCGGTAGGTGGGATATTAGGGAAGACGTCACCAAGTGCTGCTGATTTAAGACATAGACTCTTTATAAGAGATAGCTAAACATGAGAGGCTGGGGAATTAAATGGTAGTTTTAGGGAGAAAAGTCCTTTTGTTAAAGGTACAGGGCCCAAAGGGAGCAGAGGTGTCCCAGAAAATAAAACAAAACACATATTCAGTTATGATGAAAGGCAGGGCAAGAAGAGGAGAAAATGATGAGAGATGAGACTAGAAAGCAAGGCAGAGTCCCAAGCAGACCACACAGAGACTTATTAAACTTATTTGTGAAATTGGAGATTATCGTAAGAACAACTGAAAAGCACCGAAAGGGATTTGAAAATAAAATTAATATAATAATGTTTGCATTTTAGAAATATCACAGTGACTGGTGTAGAGAGAATAGAACAATATTAGGCAAAACAGGAAACAATTACAGCAGTTCAACTGAGAGATGATAGAGGCAAAGATGGCAAAAATGGCAAAAAGGACTAAATGCTTACTTAGATATGTATAGCAAATATATAAAATTATTAATTTCCTTGGTGAATAAACAGCTGTGATGAATATGAAACCCAAATGCCTGGTTGGCTCACAGACAGATGACTCAGATTGGGCAAAAAGCTGATGAACTCTATTGTGGCAATATTACAATTCAAGTGTTGGTGGGAGATCCAAGTGGAACTGTCTAAACAACTGCTGGATATAAGAATTTCAAATTCAGGTGGCAAATCTGTGAAAAGCTCTACAATGAGGAACAATTCACATAGAGCCTTGGAAGCCTTAGAAGTAGAGTTGTACAAACTGTGTTTGGTAAGAGAAAGAAGCAGCTCTGAACAGACTATTGAGGGATGGAGCAAAGAACAGGAACCCAAAAAAGAGGCTGAAACTGTCAGAAAAGTGGAAGAAAAATCTGAAAATGTGTAGAAGGTGGTACAAAGGCTAAGAGATTAGAGCATTTCAAGAGAGAGCATTAGTGCTGCAGAGAAGTTAAATAAAACTGTGAATGAGATATGTCAATTGCATTTGGCAACAAATAGGTCACTGGTGACTTTGGCAATAGCAGTCTCAGTGAAGTGGTATTAACACAATCCCCATGGCAGGAAGCTGAGCTATGGGAGGTGCAGGGATGCCAACAGTAAGTATATGCAGAACTTTCAAGATGTTTGGTTTTGAAATAGAAGAGAGAAGTAAAACAACTTTCTTTTTAACAAAAATAAAATGCCTTATAGCAGTTAAACTTAAATATCATTTAATATTGCACAGTATTATTGTTAAAATAGAAACGGTTCCAGAGAACATTTCAAAGGAAATGCCTTCATCTCCAATTCTTAAATATTTTGAATTTGTGCCAGTGCTTAATGTTCAAAATTCTTGTTTAGCATATTTCGTTTCAGTGTACTCCATTTCTCTTAACTGACAGAAGTCAAATATCTCTCCTAAGGGCATATTTGGCTCCACAACCATGTGGCTTACAGCCACTTTTGTCATCAAAAGCCTTTTAGATTGCTGGTTTACACAGCCAACTAAGAGAGTGTATTCTACCTGAATGAGGGGGAAAGTCTAGGTCTGCCTTTACACCTTCTCCAATGTTTTGTCTCCTTTTCCAAAGAAAGAATTGCGTGATTTGAAAGTCCGACTAATTTAACCTTGGTTTAGAGATAAGGAAACAGATGCTTATAGAGTTATTGTATATTCAAAATATAGAATATGTAAGTGGCAAAATGAAATTCGTGACACTGATCTCAATCATTTGGCTGTATATTCCATCTTTTCCCATTTAATCTAAAGTGTAAAATTTAAAAATGTGAGGCAAATTATCTCTTTTATATTAATAGCTATTAGTGGTTACTTGAAATGCCAGACACCTCTATGGCATCTGCTCATATGAAGTACCTCTATATGGGATCAGATACAAACTACTTCAGCAAGAGTTCCCCTTAGAGTTATTTCAACAAGAGTTTGGTTCCCTACTAAACTAAAACGTGTTAACACTTTATTTGATAAGTTAACCAAGAATGTAAAGATCTAAAATAATTCTGTGATTCCGAGTATTGAACAAGTTTTCCTAAATGTGTCGGGCAAAAACTTTGCCAAACACTGAAGTTATTGAAAAAATCCTGTTCCATAATAAGAAGCCTCTCTAGACATTAAGCAGAAAATTTGATTGCTCAAAATCCATCTGTTGCTGTGGTTTAAAAATGGGGGTTGGGAATATTGTTGGAAGAAAACTAGTGAAGAAATGATTTAAGAAAATTATACCAGAACCTAAATAAAAGGCTTGGCTATTGTAATGACTATATTTGGGGGAAACACACACACACACACACACACACACACACACACACACACACACATTAGTTGCAAGAAAGGGATAACCTGAAACTACTATGAGGATCAATTTTTTTTTTAATTTTAGGAAAGAAAGAGAAATGTTTTCAGTATGTCTCCTTCAAAACGACTGGTTCCAAATTTTTCATGCATCATTTTTCACCCTATGAACTTAGTAGCAGCATCATACCTCCTTCAAAATTTAGAAATTGAGAAAACTTTGATGCATTTTATCTATATTCTCTTCATTTTTACTTTGGTTATATAATTTAAACTTAATATACTATTTATTCACCAACATTTCTAGTAAATATTATTTTATCATGAAAAAGTGAATAAAAATTATATGGATAAACTTAAACAAAACCTTTATATACAGAATGAAAAAATGAATTTATTTTCTAAATGAAAATACTAAGTAAAAGATGTCAAAAATTTAAAGTTCAATAACAAAAATACCAACGAAATAGGACTAATTTTGGAGGCTTAATCATAGTTGCATCTGTATCATTTAACTCAAAGTTTATTATTTAAAATTAGAAATAAGAGGGGGAACTGATAGTGTTCTTGGTTTCTCTATACTGGGTTTTTTTGGTTCAGTATATGCTAGGATAGTAAAGAAATATGTGACAATAGATTATTTTCTAAAGGAATGAATGTAGAAAGCAGGATTTTTGTTTGTTTAAAGTTAGTTCGAGAATAAAAACAGAATAGTCTCAGAAACATATATAGTCTGAAATTGAGGACATAATGTAAAACTAAATCCTTTTACAGAAATTGCTGGTAACATTTTAATATGTGTAAAAATGTCCTGTTAAAAGTGTTCTATTATATCTTTGCTCACTGTTATTACAAAATATGGGCTTATGTTGTACACAGGTTTACAAGGTTCAAAATGCTTTCACTTGCTGTATCTCTTAATCTCATAACCATCTTGGGAAGTAGTTAAAAAGACATAAGCATTATTTTTTAAGATGAAGAAACTGAGGTTCAAAGATTAAGGATTTTTAGATGGTCACTTAAATCTTAACAGAGTTCTTTGCTTTGCCATTGTGATATTAATCTGAAAAGACTTCTATTCCTGTTTACTTATCAAGTCACTTATTCTGATTTTATTAGATCAGAGTACATACTCACATAAGTATTAAAGCAAAATATGTAAATATTAATTATGCTTTAGTACATTCTCTTTGTTTTTAAAACACTAAAATTATATCATAAAATAGCAACCATAATCTTCAGATATTATTAGTTTACCCTCTCATGAGCTTTTAGCCTAGATTTGTCCCCTTATCTCAAGGCAGGAGAAATTTCTCAGTATAGACACTAAGAGAGTATACTATCTGTGGAAGGCTTAAAACAAGATTACAATAAGAACTCAAACTACAAGTTAGTTTTTATTTTAAGAGTCATATACTACAGCAATTCTAAACAATGTCAGTTTTAAAATAATGCCCATTGCCAAAGTGTACTATCCCACTGTCTCAGCTTACCCTACCATCATTCTCCACTGTTATAGCCCATGAATCACATGTGACACTTAAACTTCTTTATCAGAGCCAACCCAAAACAATCTGTGGTGTGTAAAGTGACAAGTATTATTCTCCATTAATTTGCAATGACAGTGAAAAGCAGGAACTCATGGAAGCACACATGTGTCCATATACTGTCTCAATAATGCTTCCCCAAGACACCCATTTAAAAAACATTCCTGTAGTTTAATTTCATAGGAGAAGCTAATAATACCGCTTATATGAACACTAAGGTTTACAAATGTGACAGAAAAAGTGAATCTTATGAATTATGCAGAAACCTGGTTGATGGCTATTTTTGGTACAAGGTGTATTTCTGTTATCAAAACCACTACTTGAAGGAAAAATGAGATTCAAATGGTTAAGTGTGAATAACATGATGAAAAACGACTTAAAAACCTGTAAAAGTACACCATTTCACTATTTATCTACACATGTACACACACACACTCTATAACATTGTGATCAATGGAACCTGAATAAAATAACTAAAATAAAGCCAAGTGAATTTAATTATTTTCCCTTTTTGTGAAAGGTAATTATTTACTTGTCTTTAAAAATTATTAATAAATCTCTTGATTTCATGAAGCAGTTGACAATGTCTCTATACTATATCTGTGGATAAAGGAAAAATATATAAATTGGGAGATTTCTTTGTCTAGTAATAGCAAGGTAGGTAATTCAACCAACACCCCTGCTAAGGACTGCTATGAAAGTTTGGTAAAATGATTTTTTAAGTATCTTTGATGATGCTGGGAAGTTAACAAAAGAGTAAAGAACTACTGAGTATTTTGGAGATGTTTTTCTCTTAGGTACACTTTCTCATTTCAATGGTAATAGCTGAGAGTGTAAAAGACTTCATGGTGCTTTTTTAAAAATTTTTTAAATTTATTTTACTTTAGGTGCATACTATATTTGGCATTTAAAGGACCATCCCACTAGTGAGATAGGAATTTGATTTTAAGACTACACTGGGAGCTCTGATGAAAGTCTTTTGCATACAGTTGGAGTCAGAAACATCGGAATCCTCAGAATTATAGTGAATTGCAAGTAGACAGGTTGTACTGAAGACTACTGCATAATATTTAATCATCTCGATTCCTGAAATTTGATTGACGGAAGCAGAGGGACCTACCAAGATAGAATATAATGTAACTTAGGCCTCAAATTATTTCTATAAAATATTTTGCCAATACAATGACTAGCAACAAACCAAAGTAACAACACATTTTTTTAAAAAGCAAGCCAAGATGAGTAAACAACAAATAAAAACAGAACCAAGCAACCACAGGGGCTTCAGATATTAGAGTCATCAAAAACAGGCTTTAAAACAATTATGCTTTTTTTCCCCTTCAATGTGGCTAACTAGGAACATTATATACCAGTTCTCCTCAGAAGGGAGATTAAATTTATTAGTGAACTGTTAAGTTTTGAGTGGAAAATAGAGGGAGGGGAGCCAGGACCCACCAAAGAGCCCATGTAAAGAAGCTGAATTAAATAGTGAAAAAAGGCAGTAAAAGTCTGCAGAGATAGACCCCCGAGGAGCTCAGTGCCCAGTGGAAAGGGTAGGTGGAAACACTTCTCTACTACCGTCACCCTTCTGACATTCTGCTAAGTGCTAAATGGGGAGCCTACTTGAGGAGTCCCTCTTTCCCCACCACCTAGGGCAACACTATCGGTGGCAATTAGAGATCTTCCTGGGAACAGAGAACTGGGTGGCCAGCTTATATAGCCACGCTACACTCCTGTCACACCCAGGCTGAAACAATGGGCAGCATACTGGCTGTGTACCCATGGTGCCACTCACCTCCCTGGGGACAGGCCACCCACAGATGTATGCCACAAGCTGCTCTGACTTTGGCAAGCCCAGGGAACCAGCAGATCCCCTACGAGTTGTGGGTCCCTTGGAGATCTAACCCTTAGTGTGGACCGCCCCTAAGGGAGGGGGACTGCAGCCCACCAAAGGACCCCTGGGCCACAGGAAACAGGGATGTGGTGCCAACTGCTGCCACCAAAGCCCAGGAACATACATGAAGAGGGGGTCATCTCTTACCTCCTGTGACCCCTCCACAGTGCACTGTTGCAGATGTGGCAGTGGTTCTTCCCACTGGGGACTGTTAAGCATGCCCTGGAAGGAGGAACTTTTTGTACATTTCCAGTGGCTCTCTGCCCACTGAAAGCAAGGGCACACTGGCGGAAGGTGTTTTCTGCACTTTTTAGCAGCTTTGCCCCCACTGAGGGCATGCACACGTTGAGAGCCTACCTGATGGTGGTTACATTAAGGGCCATCTATTGAACTGCATCCTGAATTACACTGCCAAAAAAAAAATGCATTTCTTTAATAAAAAAGCAATATTTGAAAAAGCCACTGCACAAACCTATCTGCAACCAAGGAACCTGTAAAAAGCCCTGACCCTCCGAAAGCACCCAGGAACAAAGTCAATCAATTATACACAACATATACCACAGTCATAAACTCAAGGGAAAAAGAATTTAAAAATCAAAAAGCACTATCCAAGTGATAGAATGCACACAAAAAGAAGCGTTAGCTTCCTCAGATGAGGAAGAATCAGTGCAAGAACTCCAGCAATACAAAAAGCCAGAGTGTTTCATCACCTCACAAGGATCACACTAGCTCCCTAGCAATGAACCCTAACCAGATTGAAATGTCTGAAATAAACAGATATACAATTCAGAATATGGTTGGCAAGGAAACTCAATGAGATCCAAGAGAAAGTTAGAATCCAATACAAAGAAGCCAGAGAAAAAATTCAAGATAGGAAAGATAACATAGCTATGTTAAGAAAGAACCAAACAGAAATTCTGGAGTTGAAAAATTCATGACGGGAAGTTCCAATACAGTTGGAAGCCTTAACAACAGACAAGACCAAGCAGAAGAAAGAATTTTAGAGCTTGAAGACCAGTCTTCTGAATTAACCCAGTCAGATCAAAACAAAGCTTCCCAAAATGTGGGATTATGTAAAAAAGCCAAACCTACAACCTATTGGCATTTCTGAGAGAGAACAACAAAAAGTAAGCAAACTGGAAAACATATTTCAGGGCATAATTCAGGACAAATCTCCCAATTTTGAAAGAAAGGTTGACATGCAGATACAAGAAATTCAGAGTACACCTAAAAGGAACTACATAAGACAATTATGCCAGAGGCACATGGCCATCAGACTATCCAAGGTGAAATTGAAAGGAAAAATCTTAAAGGCAGCTAGAGAAAAGATCCAAATTAACTATAAAGGGAATCTTATCAGATTAACAGTGGACTTCTCAGCAGAAACCTTATAAGTCAAAAGAGACTCAGGGCCTTTTTGAGCCTTCTGAAAGAAATGCCAGCCAAGAATTTTATATCCCACCAAACTGAGCTTCATAAATGAAGAAGAAATAAAGTATTTCCCAGGAAAAAAATAAAATAAACAAAAACCACTAAGATAATTCATCACCCCAGACCGGACCCTCAGGAAATAGTCAAAGGCACCCTAAACATGGAAAGGAAAGAATGGTACTTGCTATCTCAAAAGCACACATATGTACAAAGCCCATAGACTCAATAAAGCAAAGACCCAATCAAGACTACAAAGCAACAAGCTAACCACATTATGGCAGGAACAAAACCTCACATATCAATATTAACCTTGAAAGTAAACAGCCTAAATGTTTCATTTAAAAGACAGAGTAGTAAATTGGATTAAAAAAAAAAAAAGACCCAAACTCATGCCAGCTTCAATAGACCCCATCTCATATGTAATAAAACCTACAGTGAATCCACTTTCAGAGGACAATCTGTCATGCAAATGAAAAACAAAAAAGAGAAGGGGCTACTATCTTTAAATCAGACAACACATACTTTAACAAAACAAAAGGGACCAAAAACAAGCATAAGATGATGAAAAAGAGTTCAGTTCAGCAAGAAGATTTAACTGTCCTAAATATATGTGCACCCAACATTGGAATACCCAGATTCATAAAATATTTACTTACAGAACTAGAAAAAATCTTAGCCACACAATAATAGTGGGGGACTTCAACACCCCACTGAGAGCATTAGACAGATCATCAAGGCAGAAAACTAACAAAAACATTCCAGATTTTTTTTTTTTTTGCATTTTTAAAAATTGTACTTTAGGTTCTGGGGTACATGTGCAGATCATGCAGGATTGTTGCATAGGTACATACATGGCAATGTGGTTTGCTGCCTCCTTCCCCCCATCACCTATATCTGGCATTTCTCCCCATGTTATCCCTCCCCATCCTCCCCACTCCTGGCTGTCCCTAGCCCCCTCCAACAGACCCCAGTGTATGACGCTCCCCTCCCTGTGTCCATGTGTTTTCATTGTTCAACATCCACCTATGAGTGAGAACAAAATCGAACCTAATAGAAATCTACAGAATACTCCACCCGTCAACCACAGAATATACATTCTTCTCCTTTGTGTGTGGAACATACTCTAAGATTGACTATATGCTTGGTAATAAAGAAGGTCTCAATAAATTCAAAGAAATCAAAATCATTCTAAACATCTTTTTTAAACCATAGAGGAATAGAAATAGAAATCAATACTAAGCGAATCTCTCAAAACCACTCCAATGCACAGAAACTAAACAAATTGCTCCTTAATAACTGGGAAAATAACACAACTGAGGCAAAAATAAAAAACTATTCTTGGAAACAAGTGAAATTAGAAACACAACATACCAACCTCTGAAAGCAGCAAAAGCAATGTTAAGAGGAAAATTTAGAGCCCTAAAAATCTTTATCAAGAAGATAGAACAATAACAACCTAACATTGCACCTAAAGAAACTAGAAAAACAAGAACAAACTAAACCCAAAGCTAGCAGAAGAAAAGAAATACCTAAAATCAGGGAAGAACTGAATGAAATTGAGACCAAAAATAAAAACCACAAAGTATCAATAAAACAAAAAGTTGATTATTTGAAATAATAAGCATGACTTGGTTGCTCCTATCTAGTCTAACAAAGAAAAAAATATCCGAAGAAGCACACTCAGAAATGACAGAGGTGAGATTACAACTGATCCCACTGAAACTTAAAAAAGAAAAGAAAAACTCCCTAGAAACTGCCATAAACATCTCTATGTGCCCAAACTAGAAAATCTAGAGTAAATGGATGAATTCCTAGAAACATGCAACCTCCCAAGATTAAACCAGGAAGAATTTGAAACTCTAAACTGACCAATAACAAATTATAAAACCAACTCACTAATAAAAATCTACCAACAAAAAAATCAATGGACCAGATGAATAAACAGCCAAATTCTCCTATACATACAAAAAAGAGTTGGTATCAGTCCTAATGAAACTATTCCAAAACATCAAGGAAGAAGGATTCCTCCCTAAGGCAATCTACAAAACCAGTATCATCCTGTTATGAAAAATCTCGCAAGGATGCAAGAAAACAAAACAAGAGGCCAATATGCCTGATGAACATAGACACAGAAATCCTCAACAAAATACTAGCTAACCAAATCCAGCAGCACATCAAAAAATAATAATTCATCACACTCAAGTAGGCTTTATTCCTGGGAAGCTAGGATGGTTCAATTTATGCAGATCAATAAATGTGATTCACTTTCACTGCGTGAACAGAATGAAAACAAAAACCACATGATCATCTCAAGAGACTTGAACAAAAAATTAAAGAAAAGCCAGTATTCCCTCATGATAAAAAAAAAAACAAACCTGAACAAACTCGGCATTGAAGGAACATACCTCAAAATAATAAAAGCCGTCTATGACGGACCCTCAGCCAACATCATACTGAATGGGCAGAAGTTGGAAACATCCCCCCTAAAAACTGGAATGAGAGAAGAATATCTACTCTCACCATTCCTATTCAACATAGTACTGGAAGTCCCACCCAGAGAAATCAGGCAAAAGATAGAAATAAAAGGCATCCAAAATAGGAGAGGAAATCTAATTGTCTGTGTTCACTGATGATATGACTCTATACTTTGAAACCCACCAAAAGACTCCTAGACCTGATAAACAACTTCAGGAAAGCTATAGGATGCAAAATAAATGTACAAAAATTAGTTGCATTGCTATACACCAATAATGTTTATACTAAGAACCAAATGAAGAATGCAATCCCATTTACAATAGCCATACACACACAAAATACCTAGGAATACATCTAATAAGGAGGTGATAAATCTCTACAGCAAGGACTACAAAACACTATTGAAATACGTCATAAATGACACAAACTTATGGAAAAATGTTCCATGTTAATGAATTAAAATGTTCATACTACCTTAAGCAATCTACACATTCAAAACAATTCCTATTAAATTACCAATGTCATTTTACACAGAATTTTTTTAAAAATTATTCCAAAATTCTTATAGAACCACAAACAAACAAAAAAACCCTGAATAACTAAAGCAATCCTAAGCAAAAAGAACAAAGCCAGAAGCATCATGTTACTTGACCTCAAACTATACTACAAGGCTGTAGTGAAAATGTTTACTATACCTATCGTGAAAATGTTGGATAATTTTTTTTTTTTGAGATTGAGAACAATCCAGTGTTTCTTGCTATTACTACTTCTATTCAACATTGTACTGGAAGTTCTAGTTAGTTAAGAAAAATAAATGAGTTATATGAGTTAAAAATGAAGAAATTAGAACATATTTTCCCAAAAAAATCTGCACGAATATATTAGAATTCAAAAACAAATTCAGCAAGGCTTCCAGAAGAAAGGGAAGTGCTGCAAAATCAATTGCATTTCTATATACAAGAAATCAAAAAGTAAAATTTAGAAAAATATACTACTTGCACCCCAAAAAGGGTATGCAAATATCTCGAAATAAGTGTACCAACCTAAGTGCAACTTCCAACATAGAAAATTATAAAATATTAATAAAAGAAATCAAAGATGATCTAAATAAAGTGATACACCACATTTATGGTCTGGAAGACTCAATATTTTAAAGATGTTAATGCTCCTCATGTTGATTCAATGCAATACTAAATAAAATTCCAACATAATTTTATTTGCATGTTTGTATTTTTTTAAACACTGTTGTTTTAGAAAACTGATCCTAAAATGTGTATGTCGATGCAGATGATCAAGAGTAGGCAAGTTGCTCTTGAAGAAGAAGCCAAAAGTGGGGAGTTTTGTTGTCTCAAGTATTGAGCCTGTAAAGTTGTAGTAACTAAGACACTGATCTTTGTACAAAGATAAGTATGGCATCACAGATTAGAGAAATCAAAAGCAATCTCGTCATACACGGATGCTTCATTAACAACAAAAGGCAAATACAAAGCAGTGAGAAAGCAGAGCTTCCCAATAGACAGTTCTGGGGATATTGGTTCTCCACAGTGATAAAATGAATTTTGGTTCCCTACATTGCACCACGCAAAAGATAATTAAATTCAGATTCATTGGAAAGCTACATGTGAAAGATGAAACAAGGTAAAGTTTCTAAAAGGCAAAATAGGAGATGATCTTCATGCTCTGGGAAAGAATGTTCATGTAAGAAAGAATGATAAATAACTAAGAACTTCTCAACTATTTAAGAACTTTTTAATAAGAACCAATTAAACTAAGAACTTAAGAAAATTAAGAAATTCTGTTTACCAAAAGGACCACCAGGAGTATTAAGAAGACATGATAATGATTTCATTTACATAGACTTCAAAAAACAAGCAAAATTAAACTCTTGTGCATTGGGGTTAAAACTATAAAGCAAAGCAGTGACATGCATAAAAATCTGGCGTGACAGAAAGAAGAGTAATGACTAAGTTCTGTCAGAAGAAGAGTTTCTATTTCCTGATGAGGGTAGAGATTATACAGGTTACTTTGTGATAATTTATGAAGCTGTTTGTTTTTGTTTGGGGCACTTTTTATTATATATTTTATATTTTACAATATTAAATGGTAAAAACAACGACAAAAACATATGGACTAGCTGAATGGTCACCACAAAATAGAACTACTTAGTGGACTGATAGGCACTTAGAAGTGTCTGATTGATAGTTTCTCAATTTTCTATGTTAATTTCAATCTGTCAGTGTTTTGATTCAGGATTTATATGATATTGAAGGAGCCACGACTATGGAATTTTCAGATCGTTTATAACTGAGACAGATGACAGAACTGAGATTTAAAATGGTCTTGATGGACTTGTAATTCTAGCCTCAAATCAACAAGAGGAAATGTATCAGGGATAATATACGCATAGCATACCAAATACTGGCTGTCAGGGGGTTAGGCAGAGAGGCCCCAGGGCTCCTGCTGCCAAGAAATGTTTCACAAGGTCCCCGTGAGAATATCAGGCAGAGTTCCATGAGTCGGCCTGGCTTTAGGATGCCATTGAACAATGGCTCTTGGCACCTCAAAGGAATTTTTAAAACCCACCCAAATGCAGGAACACATACAACAGAGAGGATCAGCAAGGGGAACAGACAAAACAGAGTCTTCTAAACTTAAAAAGAAAAATCAGCAGCAGCCCACAGTTCTTCCCACTATCTAACCAAACAGGCAACCTGAGTTTGGGAGGAAAGCAAGGCTCAGTACTGCAGAATGGCTCCTTAAGCAGCTGCATGAATAACAACTCACTGAGAATAGTCATATATGCTGAATCACATCCCAGACACCTCATTACAGTCATGGGGGAAAGGGAGCAAATGAAAGAGGATTCAGAGAAACCAGAGGAGAAGTGGTTATGTACACCACTCTGAAATCGTGATTGGAGAGTATAAGACAATATAACGAAATGGTTATAGATCTCACTACATAGCCAAAGTCCAGTCATTAGCATCAAATTCTATTGCTATGCCTGTAACATTATGACTTACAGAACACTCCCAGGTGGTGTTAAATATGAATACCATTATATTTATATTTTGTATTTCTACCAAATATATCTACCCCATTAACATAGTCAAGATTCCTGAACTCCAGGTGAGCAAGATGAGTTCAGCTGTATACCTTCAAGAATCTTGTCCACAGCCCCAAATTGTTTCTGGATCAAGTTAGGGGAGTATTTATGCATCATTCATCATGCCAGAGCAGCATAGGTTAGAAGTAGTCTAAAAGTATAATTGTGGCTTAGCTTGTCTGATTCCCAATTCTGGTATGGCAGGGATGGTGTCTCTCCTGTTTCCCACTGGGTTTCTAGGGCCAAACCCCAAGTAACATTCTGTAATTCTTGATGGAAGAAGACAGTCATGGCAAGCAGAAAGGCAGGAAAGAAAATTCAGATAAAAAGTCCTGGGATTTATGACAGGCCATACCTTTGCCATAAGACAACAGTAGAATGTGATTATTTAAAAAGCAAGCATATTGCTAGGCTGCAGCACTAGAAGCTTACAATTCAGAAAATGAGGGGAAAAAAGTTTTCATCCACTCTAGTCATATCTTATCTGCAGCATTGAGTTCCACACCTAGTGGCCACATTTAAACAACACGTTAAGAAACAAGTTCAGGAATGGTGACCAGACTAACAACAGTTATGTAAAATAACCCCATGACCAGTTGAATAAAACATACAGTTCCAGAGCTGTATGTCTTGGAAAGGAGAGGGAACAAGATGGTAATTTTCCATGGAGGAGAAGATGTAGTTATGTTTCTCAAACCTGACTGTGTAGCCATGTCACCTATCAGAGCTATGCAAAAATATTGGGACCTCAGGCCACTCCAGATCTACTGAAACTCTCAGGATGATACTTGGAGCTGTGTGTTTGCATGAAGCTCCCAGATGACTCCAATGCAAAACTGACATTGAGAACCACTGATGTAGACCTAGTTTCTTTTTCTAATTGAAAGTCTTGAGATCAATGTGTACAAATTGCAGAGGAATTGATATAAGCTTAAAAAATAATAAATAATCTTGTTAACAAATATACTGCAATAGAATATCTAGGTTGGCAACAAAGTTGTTTTAATGAATCTTTGGAAATATTCAGAAGAAACAACAGCAACAGCAAAATCTGAGGATCCTGCCCAAAAAAAAAAAAAAACGCTTTACAAAAGGAGGGCTACTAAAGAAATCTGATGTCCTTTCTAAGGTGAAGATTTTTGAAGCTAGGTACAGAGCAGCCTCATTTAGCGAAAATCCAGGTTTCTGACAACTTTAAGCTTTCAAATGCAGTCATTCAGATCTTTAGTGGGTTTTATTGCAAAATTTGACAGTAACAAACAAGCTTATCAAACCCTTGAATAATCAATGTGATTATTTGTCTTTTTCCAGCCTCCAGCAGATTAGGAGAAAATAAGAAGTGAAGATGAGAAAGCTATTACTGCATGGTACATTCATAAATGCTCAAAATGATATCCCTGAGTTACTTAAATGTGTTTGACTTATGGTGGGTATCATCTTATAAAAAGGCAGTTTTCACAGAATAGTAGAATTCAGTAAAAAGGACTATTAGAAAAATGTACTTTAATTTCCTTTCCTTTTTTTTCTAACTTTTTAATGAAATATAATATTCATGCAGAAAAGTATCATATTAAAGTGTATAGCTCACTATATTAAAAAAAAAAAACACCACGTTTATTGTAATCAGCATCCAGATTAAAGTAAGAAAGATTATTTTCAGAAACCGGTAACTCTCTTACCCTTTTTCAATCACCACATTCCCCACCCTCCCAAAAATAGTTGCTTCTAATAGCATTGTCTTTGTACTTTCTGTAAACAGACTCATACAGTACACACCCTTGTACTATTTTGTGTCTGAATTGTTTTAACTTTTTTTTTTTTAAATAATGACTCCCAGGATGTGACAGTCACACAAATAATGACCAAGCAAGGAATACAAGAAGCCACAGGTCTTCATCTTTGGACTAAAGCAATTCTCACTTGCTCTTTTAGAAAGTTTTTCCTCCATAAGAAAGTCTTTAACACATTTTCATCTTAAAAGATAAGTTTCAACTATATGAATCAACAAAGACACAAAGATACAAAAAACAATAAAATTTAAAATCTAAGTAAATAATTTATTATATGCAAAATGAATAGCTGCAATGTCAAATTTTGTCTGCTTAATCTCACGTGTGGTCTAGGTATAAATAAGTTATTGTTTTGAAAAATAACTTGATTTTTATTTCCTCTATGCCTCCCCCAAATTAATTGTATCTAATTGGGCAATTTTCAGAAGGTTAACTTATCTCTATGAATATGTAACTTTAATGATTCTCATCTTTGCATAGATGTGTGATGATCGATGTGGAAGTAAAAGTGACTGAGAAAGAAAATTTAGTAGATTGACTCCAGAATACTAATGCCATGGTTCTTTGCATCAAAGATTAAGTATGCCTTCACTAGAAGTGTAGAGGTTAGCCAGCTAAACCCTTGTGGTCACTCACCAGCTGTATGCCTCTCCAACCCTTGGTCTTGGCCTGAAAGTTGTTTTATTTTTCTTTAGTGACTATTGATAATATATTATTTTGGAGATAACCTAAAATCAGTAACAGAAGTTAGTTATGTCTGTAAGTAAAACAGATTTATTTATAAAAAAGAAGTATCCCATAATGGCATGCATATTTAGAAATTCCTAATTTTTTTTTTTTTTTTTAAAAGACAGGGTTTCACCATGTTGGTCAGGCTGATCTTGAACTCCTGACCTCAGGTGATCCGCCCGCTTTGGCCTCCAAAGTGCTTGGATTACAGGCGTGAGCCACCACTCCTGGCCAGAAATTCCTAAAATTCTTAAAGAAAAATGTTTGAATGAATAATGTTCCATTTTCAATAGTGTTTCTATTTTCTGTTTGGGGAAATTGGTCAATATGATGCCCTGCAATGTTTTAGGTTTGTGATTAGTTTTCGTAATGCTCCTTATTTTTATCTGGCCTCACGTAATGCTGCACTTAGCATGAACTACAAGTTATTATTACTAATTGACTTAAATTAATTTCATAAGCATTATATTAAATAATAAAATTCAATAAAAATTGTGTTTGCTGTATATCTAACAACTCAAGTTTAGAAGAATAAATTTAGCAAAGACCTATAAAAATCTATAGGTCCTTTTTCCAAATAAAAACTTAGAACTTGAAAAAGAACAAAAATTTATCACATGTATAAAATGTAGAAAAAGGTAACTTTAGCATGCAATTGGTTGATGGCTAAAAAACAGCCACCCTCCTAAGATGTATAAGCAAGTGAAAAAGGACACATATAGGAACAACATCATTTCCGTTCTCAGCTCAGAGGTCACAAGTGAAAGATTATTAAAAAGAAAATCATTTGCTAGTTGAAGTTAACCCTTCTCACATACCATGTCTGTGTAATGTCTAAGTTAACACATTATAATTATGTGAAAGCCATATTTAAACACGAAGTTTTCAGATGTAAATTTTTATGAATCACTTTGAATCACTCTTCTTTATGAAACATTCATTCGAAAGGCATTTAAGGTAAGATTTTCAAATCCATTTTAAAAGATGCTTGACTTTAACCAAATATTTAAAATTAATTTTACTTGCTATTTGTCATTTGTCTTTAAAGCCCCCGTGGTGACCTCAGAATGTCCAGACTTTCTACTGCAACATGACAGGAGATCTAAAATTATCACAAGGGTTTCACAAAATTTTTAAATCCAGATTGATTTTAATTCGGAAAAAAAAGTCAATACTTTATCTTGTGAATGTGGGAACTTTAAGTAGGCTGTACACCACTGAATTGCTTAAACAAGTTGATTTAAAATGTAGAACAAAGGCTTTTCTTTTTCACTCAAGGGCATTTCCTATTTTGGCAAATGGCATGTGGTTGAGGCAGCAGAACCCATCTTGGTATGACAAGAACGATGGTGTCAGGGAATAGTGCTTAGGAAGTCACCAGTACCAGTCTTGGAAAGCAGGCCATCTGCATGTGCATTGTGTTTTTTTACTAAAAAGTGTATCTGCTTGCCTGTGGGAATGCCTCATGTATGTGTGTATACTGCACATCATTTCACTGTGTCTCAATTTCCTCATCTGTGAGATGGTCACAGCATTCCTCAAATTCTCAGACCTAGGCTTTGGAAAACCAGCTAGGGATTCCAAAGTAAATGGTGGGGCTTGGAGGTACAGAGGAAAATGAAACTGGGCCATTATTTCTCTTTTCCCATATTTCCAAGCCTGAGCACACCCATTCCTGGCTAGATCCCCTTTTCCACAATTTCCACTTCTGATGTTGGACGATGACTGGAAAAAAACAGAAAGCAGAAAGAAATAACTGAAAAATTCAAAAGGAAAGAGTGAAACTAAATCTCCTAATAGAAAAAGTGAAACACGGTTGTCCTAATTTTCTATCCGTCTGCTCCTGAGTTACTGGTAAAAGCACTTAGAAAAGTCCCAAATATGATTATTCTTTTACACAGCATGCAGATGGAAAATCAGGGTGGGGTAAAGGAAGAGAAGAACAGAGAAAAGGCAGATTAACAGACTCAGATTCCAGATAGGAAAGCATGAAGAAAGGCAAATGGCATTCTGGTTTTCCCTCTCAACTATTCATGCTTTTTCTTATGGGAGAAAAAGGAAGTGGTTTCTTCTGGATGCTCTAAGTCAGGACAGACAATAAAACATCACCACAGTGACAGCCAGGTTATTACTTTCCAGCTTGTGACCAAAATGAGACCCTAGTGTGGCAGAATTAAAATTCACAATCTCATCCATGAAAGGATTTTCTGTACCAGACGTTTTGTTAAAGGTCTTTAAAAAAACAGCCTAATGTGTTAATATTGAAAATAGATGCATGTAATTTGAGAATGAGTATAAAATACCATGTGTATTGAATTAATAATGTTTCATTACTCACCCATCACAGAGTCATTATTTTAAATAACCATATTTCATTTCAGTGGACAGACTGTAAATGAGTATGTATTTTTATGTAAAGTGGACCTGCATCATTATTTATTCATGAGTTTAAAAGGATCATTATTTTTGACAGACAGCTCCTGTCAAAAGATTTATGCATAAGAGCTCGTGTTTTCCCACAATAATCATCAATCAATAAACTTTGGAACTTGGTGCTTAAAATTCAGTGTTACAGAAATGCACATTTTGCTCTAATTAAACACATGTTTGCCTTTGGAAAATAGACTGCAACCTCAGTTCAAATATATAAAATATGAAATATCAATATTGCCTGGGTAGGGTGAGTCATGATTTTCGTTTGGGAATGCACCTTGTTACATTTTAAGTAATTGCTTTGCTTCTGCACATCAGGCTTTTTTTTTGTGAGGCTGTAAAGCAGATGGGGAAGCTTACAAGATCTGGCTTTTAACATTGTGATTGGTTATCAGTGATGGTAGTTTTCTGAGCAATGATACCGTAGTCCCAGCTTTCAGCCTTATTTGAAGAGAACTGGGAGGGCATAAACAAGGCATTCTAGTGGAACAGAAAACATCACATGGCTTTTAGTACGGGGCTTGGAAGTCAGTTCAAAAGATGGGGTGAGATGATGAACAGATGATAACATGTAATTACAAAACAGCAAGACTGAAACTGAAACTGATGACAAAGCTGATGGAAAACAATTTCTGAATTTTCAAGATTAACCAAAAAGGTGATGAGTTACCAATATGATGCAAAACTTTACTGTTCAGAGGAGAATTCATAGTGGTGATACAGTCATAACCCTAGAGAAAATAATTGAAAGATTTGACAGTCTCTTGGGACCAGCTGTTCTTTTAGGATTTCCACAGACATTTCATTAATGTGCTATCCCCAAATCACTCTGTTTCCAGACAAGCTGATAATGCTGAAGATGATTATTACCTGAAATGCCCTTTTGAGTAATCCAAATCTAAATGCCTAAATTAAGTATAATTTCCTACTTGGCAAAGTTCATTTTCATATCTGGATTTTTAGAATTTAGATTATCCTTTATTTTGATGTATCACTTTACTATCAGACAATCAACACCTAGTTTCTTTTCTATCAGAGTTTAGAATTGGGCAGTGGTGCATCCACCTCTCATGCCTTCCCCTATGAGCAGAGCAGTCAGGTAAAGCCTGGGACACAGACAGGAAGAAGCCCAGGTACAGGACACTTTTAACCTTTGTCTGGAAGATATGCAAATTCTACTTTTTTTTTTTTAATCAAGCAGCTAAACAGCTAAGTTAATGAAGAAAATGTCAGGCCTTTCCTTGATAGGAAGTGGGTGGTGAGAGAAATAGGCAAGAGGGAGGAGGGAGATGGGAGATGTGGAAGGTCAGCAGAGACAGCCAACCACTTTGTGAACAGCTGGTGAAAATAAATGAGACCTGAGAATGGCTGAGACTACGGCAGTATACAACCATTGCAAAGATAATTGTATCCCTGTATTTTTTTTATTAGATTAAAAGTTTAACTTTCAGATCTCTCAACAGACTTTCAGGAAGTAAATTGTCAATTTAAGAACACATGAAAGGGTGAATTCAGTTTCTTACATAAAGCTCTCTGGACAATGATGAAATGAATTTGGGGGAAGAGTTGGAGAAAAGAAAAGTAGAACTTTTCTCTATGGGAAGTGAGGAGTTTTGGACCAATACCAAAGTGATGGACATGAAGCCAACTTGGGGAGGTGTAGGAGGAATCACACTGCTGGAGAATCAGAGGCTTTAGTAGAAAAACCTGCCAGTGAGAAATACTCTGAGTTGGGAATGTCTGAGAGGCAAGAGTTGGATGTTTAAGGTTACGTAACAGACTTTTAAAGTGTGTTTTAGGGAAAATTAGGAAAGGAGTCTCTTCCACCAGTTTATATTGCACAAAAGAAAATGGCTGCAGAGGCAAGATTAAGAGAATGATGGAAGCAGAAATGAGAGAAAGAGATGACCATTACAAACTATGCCTTAGAAATTCACATTCTGAGAAAGCTTTCTGTAAGACATGGGATTGGAGCTGTAGGTAGGGTAGAGATGCCATAGAGAGAACGATACCCTAACGTACGGTGCAGTGGTTTGCTGAGCACTTTAAATTAAAAGAAATTGGAAGAACTCAGCAATTAGTTTCAAAATCAAGGTCTGCCTCTGATCTTCTTTCTGCCTGTCCCTGTTTTACTGAAGTCTTTTTTTTTTTTCTTCCAGAGAGAGATTCACAAGGATTCTCTCTGGAGTTTTATTTTCTGACCAAGATAAAAATTTCTTTCCAAAAAAGAATGCAATTGTCTTAAGATTCTTTCCCTGTGAATCTCATTAAATAACCAGGAAAGATTAACTTTTTTCCCATTTAGAAAAACAAAGTGAAGCTCACTGCTACTACTCTAATTTTACAAAAACATGCTCTTTGAGGCAGAAGCAAATCTGACTGGTTTTCAATGTGAAAATAAAATATAAAAACTGTGCTTGGAGTTATTTCTAAACAGAACTAACATCAGCATCATCTGAATCATCAGTATCATCTATTTCAGAAAAATCAGATTCATCAAATGAATCTTTGGCCAACAACTGTTGGAGAATGATGTTAACATCACAGCTAGGCATGCTATGTTTTCTAGGATTTGACATTTTCAGCAATCAAGAATTACTATATTTTGTAAATGGAAATACCACTACTAAAAACAAAATGCTATAAATTGGATTATGTCTTTTAAGTCAATATACTGCAGCAATGCAAAAATAATAAATGTGGGATATTTTATGGCAAAGTTATATCGGGGTAAATGCTGCAGCTGCAAGGGCTGCCAGTGAGTATTCTCAGGGCAAACAGGAAAAGGGTTAACTACAGAAAAGAGAAGAAACTAAAAGTTGTCACCACACCCAGACAGACCTTCCATCTACTCTTCTGAGGGAAGTTCTGAGAGATCACCTGGGAGACTCTGTGTAATAAGACCACCTTTGTTCACAATGCAGTTCCACTCCTCACCTTCTCATAACTTGTAAGTCCCATTCCAATTCCAAAGAGAATCATTTACAAAGCATTGTCTGGTCTTCTGGATCCATTCATTCCCTCTAAAAATTATTTACTAGCCCTCTAAAGATTACTTACAGCCCCACCCCCATTTCCCTCTTCCCTTGCAGAATGTATTTAAACCCCAACCATCTGGCCTGTTTGAAGTCTCATATTTGAGTGACTTCCATATTCATATACACATTAATACATGTATTATGTTTTTCTCCTGTTAATTTGTATATTGTCATTCATTTTAAGGGATCTTCAAAGAAGGTAGAAGGGAAACCCTCTCTCCATCCCTTCAGTACAAAATATGTTATTGAGATTTCTATTGTAGTTCATGCTTAATAAAGTCTTAGGTCATTGTTAACTTTTTTCTGGATAAATTTCCAAGAGAAATTACCATTTTAAGAAATATGAAACCTAGCAGATGTCAAATTGATATGGAAGGAAAGGAAGATGCCAAGGCTCTAGTAATTTTAAGTTACTAGTACACCTAGCAATTTTCCAGGTTAAAAGCAAAGATCCACTTCCCCTTCATTAGAAGAGAACAATTGAATCTATGAAAGTGTTTAGTATCTAATTGGTGAGAAACCTAGAGAGTCAGTATTTCTGAGAAGCTAGAGGTTATAGGTTTCTGTTTGTCAATACAAGAAAAGATTTTATGCCCTGATTTTGGTCTGGAAGTTAATTGGTCAATAGCTATGTATATTTATAAAGCATGAGATATAAATACATGTGTGCCATATATACTTTAAATCATTTAATTATTTTATATTAATGTAAAATATATACCCAAATATGCATTTGACAATATTCTAAGACTGGGCCATAGCCTTTTCTCTGAGTTCGAATTGGTTTCACATACTTCTTTTATACACAAATTCGCTTTAAATTGGAGTGAGAAGGCTGGGCATGGTGGCTAACACCGAGGCGGGTGGATCACCCGAGGTTGGGAGTTCGAGACCAGCCTGATCAATATGGAGAAACCCTGTCTTTACTAAAAATACAAAAAAATTAGCTGGGCATGGTGGCACAGGCTGTAATCCCAGCTGCTGGGGAGGCTGAGGCCGGAGAATTCCTTGAACCCAGGAGATGAAGGTTAGGTGAGCTGAGATCACGCCATTGTACTCCAGCCTGGGCAGCAAGAGCGAAACTCTGTCTCAAAAAACAAATATATAAATAAAAATAAAGTGGAGTGAGTAGATACAGATACTTGCTCAACAATCTGAGTGTTGCAACCATCTGTGTTATTATTTTGTGCTTGCTCTTTTCTTGATTATTGTTTTTCACAGAACTTATGTGAAAGTAATTCTTTTAAAGTAAGCCTTTTAATTGAGTACATGGATAGACTAGACTCAATTTAAGTATGAATATAATTTTTTTGGATACATTTTCCCCAAGTGAACCCACCTTTGTGACCGTTACCTAGATCAAGAAATAAAACATTGTCAACACCCACAAAGCCCCTCCCAGTCACTTTCCTACCACCCACCCCCCAAATTAATCAATATTCCAAGTTCCGTCATCAGAGATAATCTGTTTTTGACCTTTATTTAAATGAAATGTATTGAATGTACTCTTTTGCGTCTTGCTTCTTTTTCTCAACTTCCTATTTGTGAGATTCATCCAGGTGGTTAGGTGTCAATGTCATGTGCTCTTTGTTACTGCTCTGAACTATTCTATTGTACAACCAAACCACAATTTCATTTGACTTCTAATAGACATTTAGGTTGCTTCTCATTTTTTGCTATTATCATAGTCCTAGTATATAAATTCCAGTATGCATCTGCTAGTGAATACACTATATCTTTGTCTTGGTTATATACCTGGAAGTTGAATTGTTGGATCACAGAGTATATAATTTTCATGATTAGTGATGCTGTCAGTTTTCAAAAGTAGTTGCATTAATTTATACTTCCACAGTGCATGAGAGTTCTAGATACTCTGTATCCACCATTATTAGCTCTATGTACTGTCAGTCATTTTTATTTTAGTCATTCAGGTACACATGTAGTGGCACGGAATTGTGGTTTGAATTCATATTTCCCTGATAATTAACGTGGCTGAGTTCCTTTTCATATTTGTATTTGCTTTTTGTTAAATGCCCAATAATGTCACATATTTTATATTAGTTTTCTGTCTTTTTTCGTTGATTCATATTAATTCTTATTGATATATACAAACACAGTATCTAAGTGACTTACCTGGATGGAGGCTCTAACAAAGCAACTCTTATGTTTTTGATGGAACAACAACTACCTATTTTTTGCACTCATATTTCAGTAGTTTTCTTCATAGTTATTCATTTTCACAATTACAATAAGAACAACTATAATAAATATTTAAAAGCACATAAATTGTAACACAAAAGTTAATTATAAAATGATGATGTAAAAGATAAACAAAGATAGAACCTCAGAGGTTTTACTGCTACAACTAGATGCATCACCTTGTGCAACTTAAGGGTATACACATCCCACATATCTTGGAGCATTGAGCATTTCACAAAATACTGCAAAAGCTCTAATATCCTAATATCACATTTCCTGCTGTCCTAACACAGTCTCTTCAAAATGCCAAACACTCACCTCTAAAACAAAAAGCTATTTGTTCATGAAAGCAAAGGACACATTTTACCACATCAAAATGATACCTACAAAATTTCTTCCGGATCCATCCACTTTTACTTCCTAATTCCTGTATCTTGGATTTTTTTTTTTCAATCTTTACTTGCTGTTTTGTTTGCTTGCTTTGGCTAAACTTTTTATTGAGGTACAATTTACATAAAACAACATGTGTGGATTTTAAGTGTACTGTCCAACACATCTTGACAAATTCACATACCCATGTAACCACCAATCTAATCAATAAATAGAATGGTTCTATTACGAAAGAAAATTCCTCTGTGTCGCTTCCAAGTCAGCACCCTCTCAGATTGTCACTGTTGTGATTCTATCACCACAGCTTGATTTTTCTGGGCATGAACTCAGCCAGTCAGAATTTCATGTATGTGTCACACTGTGCTTTTTGTGCTCACCCTTATTTAGGCTTGGCAAAGTCAACTGAGGCTTCCGTTTACTCATTGAGTTTCCTCATACATTACTCTATGGCTTCCTAATTGCAATTATTGGCATTAATTGATGCTGGTGCCATTTTTGCTTATGTGGTGCTGTCTTGAGTGCCTCGCATTTCCAAAGGGTTTGACATTCTGAGAGCCACAGCATGTTTGAGTCAAAGTGTCACAAGATATGTTATGTTTGTATTAATTACATTTCTGATTAAATAAATGAAATGTGTTAAAGATATCTAATATTTCATATAATGATGCTGGTGATAATAAAATGATGATAATCATAAAAAAATACATTGGTACAGTTTGGTACCTGCTTTGGGTTTACTACTCCTGTATTGTCCAGAAAATCTCTAAGGGTATCTATCCTGTAGCGAGTGGGAAATGAAGCTCTCTGAGAGTCATCATACTTCACCCGAGGCTCCTTCCAGACTGCAAAGCCGCCTTTGCATTCTACTCCCAGACATTTAGTTTTATATCTTTCTACAAGAGGGAGAACTACTGTGTTTCTTATAAAAATTACATTATAGGGCCTTGTTATCACTAGGAGAGAGTAAAAAGATTCATGATTAAGTCTGTGCTACCAAACCATTTGTAAGAAATAAACAATCATAAGCTCAGGGCCGGACAAGGTGGCTCATGCCTGTAATCCTAGCACTTTGGGAGACCAAGGTGCGTGGATTATGATGTCAAGAGATTAAGATCATCCTGCCCAACATGGTGAAACCCCGTCTACTAAAAATACAAAAATTAGCTGGGCATGGTGGCATATGCCTGTAATCCCAGCTATTCAGGAGACTGAGGCAGGAGAATCACTTGAATCTGGGAGGTGAAGTTTGCAGTGAGCCGAGATTGCGCCACTGCACTCCAGCCTGGAGAACAGAGTGAGACTCTGTCTCAAACAAACAAACAACAACAACAACAACAACAACAAAACAAACAAAAAGATCAGGTACCAGCAATCATTGTTCGTCTGGTATTGCCTACAGAGTAAAACAGTAATAGTCCAACAAGAACGATTCAAAGTTAAAGTTGGCACCATGGGCATAAAAAGATTTAAAAATTCATGCTCCAAAGTATGTGGGATGTATGTACCTCCAAGTTGCATCAGATGATACACCTAGTTGCAGCAGTAAAAGAGGAGTCTCTATTTATCTTTACCTCATCTTTTTTACAACTCTTTTTTGTACATATATGTTTTAAAATGTCAAAACATAATACTAGAAAAGGACATCTCATATAAATAAGGACACTCAGGAAGTATGGGCTTCCTATATTATAATTTTAAAAAAAGGTTGGCAGGTACATCTGGTAAACCCAGTTGTGTATTTGCTGCTTTATCCAAAAGCTCATTTGGCTCCATAGGGTTGGAGGCTGAATGGTGAGGGTGTTCCTTTGATGCCATTTACTGCCTGAAGGATTCCTCTCTTCCTGGTCAATTCTGCAGTAAGTATACACCTTAAATACTTTGCTATGCTGTATTTTTGCCTTATCTCAGGACAGAGGGGACAAGGAAAACAGTTTGGAGAGGTACATAATTTTACATTTTCCCAATATCTCCATTCTAAATTTTATGAATGTTTTGGGAGCCTAGTTTCCCCCAATTCCTGAACAATTGTCACTATTTTTTTTCCACATGTGCCACTCAGCTCTTCCGTTGTCTCTTGGAATCCTCTTTCCGGAGAGAATTTACAAGTTCCAGGTCAGTTCCTCAAGGAAGAAAAGGATGGAGGAAATCCTCAAGAGTGACTACTGTTGAGGAGGAAGAGAGATCAGGAAAAAGGGCCTGAAATTCTGTTGAAAAAATCATTTATATTAGACACAAATGCATCCACAGTAGTGAAGGATGAGACCTAGAGGATTCAAAAAAATTATAGATTTAATTATAAAAGAAACATAATTGATACCATGTCAGCCAGATTATTCTTTCTAGGAGAATTGGTGCTTCAAACTTATATTAGTCTGTTCTCATGCTGCTAATAAAGACATACCAAAGACTGGGTAATTTATAAAGGAAAGAGGTTCAATTGGCTCACAGTTCTACATGGCTGGAAGGCCTCACAATCATGGCAGAATGTGAATAAGGAGGAAAGTCATGTCTTACATGGTGGCAGGCAAGAGAGCTTGCGCAAGGGAACTCCCTTTTATAAAACCATCAGATCTCATGAGACTTATTCACTATCATGAGAACAACACAGGAAAGACCCACCCCCATGATTCAATTACCTCCCACCAGAGTCCCCCCATGACACTTGGGAATTATACGAGCTACAATTCAAAATAACATTTGTGTGGGGACATAGCCAAACCATATCAATACTGAACTATCTATTCAGTTTCTATCTTCTCTTCCAGGTGAAAAGTATTCTGTATTTGTACACTTTTAAATTACATGGCTGCTAAGTCTTTGTTGCTGTATACATTCATGAAATATATACTTTGCCCTTGATATGGTTTGGCTCTGTGCCCCCACCCAAATCTCATGTTGAATTGTAATCCTTAGTGTTGGAGGAGGGGCTTAATGGGAAGTGATTGAATCGTGGAGGTGGGACTTCCTCCTTGCTGTTCTCGTGATAGAATTCTCACAAGATCTGGTTGTTTGAAAGTAGGTAGCACCTCCCCCTTCTTTCTGTTTCTCTCATTCTCTGGCAGTGCAAGACATATTTGCTACCCTTCACCTTCTGCCATGATTGTAAGTTTCCTGAGGCCTCCCCAGAAGCAGAAGCCTGTACAGCCTGCAGAACCATAAGCTGATTAAACCTCTTTTCTTTATAAATTACTCAGTCTCAGGTATGTCTTTATAGCAGTACAAGCATGGACTAATATAGTCCTAAAAAAGCAGATTTGCTAAAATACCTAGTTATTCTGACGTAAAGATCTATTAAAGGTTGTGTTAATGTGACCGTTTATACTAAAATCTCAGCTGAGTTCAAAGTGTCACAAGATATGTTATGTTTGAATTAATTATATTTCTGATTAAATTAAATGAAATGTGTTAAAGATATATATTTTATATAATGATGTTGGTAATAATATAATGATGTGATTACCCCACATACTTTGGAGCATGAATGTAATAAAAATACATTAGTAATTGATTTCACTGCTGCTTATGGATATATTATTCTTTATTATCTTAAATGGCAGACATAACAGATTAGAAATACAGAGCCAATGGCCAAGAGAACATGCAATTATAACCCAGGACCCCAGCTTTTTATTTACATTATACAGCATTCAGTGCTGAAACAATGTTAATCCATAAGCTCTTGGCTCAGACAGAAGGAAGTAAGCCACTGCCCTGAGTCTGTCCTGGGAACTGTATAAGTCTCCAATAGACCCAATAGGAGGTCACCCGTGGTTAATGGAGCTGCATATTTCATGAGATCTGCATTTACACGCTTCCTGAAGAACAAGTGGTATTTCAGGGTAAATTCCTTTGCTTAAACACATCTAAGGCCAATAGAAAAAGCTAGGTGGGCTTCCATTTTTCCTTTATGACAAACTTATATGCTACATCAAAAAAAAAAACCATAGACTGACTTACTCTGCCCTTAAATAAGAAATCTTATTTTCAAATTACTTTTGTCTCATTCAAGCCAGCAAAAACATTTATTAAATGCAATTGCCCTCTGGAGTATACCTGAAGAAGAATATTTTAATATCACTTGGGAGAGAAATTGCTATTAAAAATATATGTGTGATTACACAACTTCACAGCCACACTGGTGAATTATTACACTCCCTGCAGCTCTTACAGGTATAGGAAAGATAGGCCATAAATGGAGTCCTCAGTGGCACATACAATTTCAAGGGGTGATGGATTTTCCAGGCTGTTTTCACTAATGGCCTTCAGGAAGAAGATCCTTGAACATGGCATATTGAAAGCAAATTTGACTCAAACATGTTGTGGCTCTCAGAATGCCAAGCCCTTTGGAAATGCAAAGCACTCAAGACATCCCCACATGATCAAAAATGGCACCAGCATCAATTAATGCCAACAATTGCAATTAGGAAACCACAGATGAGTAGGGATATGAGAAGGTCTAATTTCCCCTTGCCTGGCATCTCTGTTTCTGGTGACACCTGTCATGTTTCATTGATATGAATACTTTTGGAGGCTAGTCACCATCTTCTTGAAAATTGCATTTCTGACCAGAGTTCCCAAGGCACAGTGTCAATTTGTCTTCATTTACAATGGCTCCCTGGACAGATGCTGAGCACTCCTAGAGATAGAGCCTTTATATTTGTAGAAGGGTGCAAAGCAACAACTAGCTGCAGCCAAGTAGTTAAATCAACTCTTTTGGGAAAAATAAGATTAGTTGGTATATAGGGAAATCAATGTCACAGTGTTGAAAGAAAATAGGACAGTAATACTTGGAAATGCCTTCCTATCAATATTCAGTATATTAGGATCAAGAAAAGCAGTCTTATACTTTGGAAATGTAATTTAAAACACTGAGAGACAATATAATTTTATACTCATTTTAAGAATGTCATAAGGAAAAATTATGCAGGATGATGAAGGCAGAAGGATCTCTTACTATTTGTCTGTTAATTTTTTTTAATGCAGTTCCTGTACACAATTGCAAACATATCAGTTTTTAGGGAGAATGAGTGCAGCAGTTAGAATGAAAGTTTTTATGTAAACACCCACACCTCACCTTAAATAACACTAAGTAAAACATTAATTATGGAAAAGCATCTTCAGATCTACTAGCACTTAACCAAACCCAAAAACTAATTACTTCTGTCCTTTGCTTTCTCATGAAGAAATGGAAATGCTGAAGATGGAGATATATTTTCTTGACAGCATCTTTCTCTTTAAAAGAACTTGGAAATCTTAGATATCAATCCAAATGCAAATGCAAATTTGCCCCTGGTTATCAGCTACAGACAGATAAATTTGAGAACTATATGGCGGTTTGCTGTGATGTTTTGGTTTTCTTGTTTGTTATTGCAGGTCTTTTGACAAAGCATTTTTCTAGACTTTCAGGTTTAACCAAGAGTACCTTAATATACAAGGATGCATATTAAGATCATAATTTTATACTGGGTCAGTGTTTTTTTCTTACCTAATATAATCGAGTTTAACACATGAAATCTTGATGGATGATCCTAAGTGGTTAATCAAATCTCATCTTTTCATTAATCTAATTTTATTGTTGTAGATGAGGTCTCAGCAGTTTATCTTTAGCCGTAATCAGATTTCATTTTTAATCCAAATAAGTTCAATTGGGTTTTAACTTTTAAACATTTTTCTTGTTCTGCCAACATTGATCTAGAGATGATCAGCATTCTACAACGGCCTCCTACAATGCTTCTTTTGTATTGATATTGTTTAATTGCTTCTCTTTATGTACTATATATGTGCCCCATAACCAAGACGAATATGCAGCAGAGGTAGGAGGCGATGACAGGTTTAGAAGGTAATGACAGGGAACAGAGGTAGAAAGAGTTTATGACCTTGAAGAGAAACAGTCGAGAACCTCATTTGTAAAGCGGTGTATATTAATATTTACCTGATAGGACTGTAGTGATGATTAAATGAGATGGATGTTTGACACAGAGTACAGACATTGAGAAATGGGTGTTACTCTCATTATCATGTTCTAAAGTCTGAATGCTGACGTTAAGCTGGTATTCATGGATAATATTTAATAGTGCTTCAAATAAAACATGAAAACTTTTTAGAGGAGTTCTGATATGTCTTTCCTTAGTATTTGGAAAACTAATGGTACGTGTGAGTAGGATATTTAATTTTACGTACATACAATATTTTGATGGACAGTAGAAAAGATTGGTCCACAAATGTATGTGAGTACTGGTGGAGGATGCAGCAAAGTAAACCAGGTCTACTGCAGACTTGAGGGAGTGGCAGGCACCCTCCTGTACACTCACTCTTCCAAATTGAAAGGCACTCCTGTCTGAGCCCCACAGCCAACATGAGTGAATTTCAGCAGAAGAGAATAAAAGATGCTAACAATCAAAAATCATTCAGTCCAAATGCCATCCTTGTTATGTATACTAAGGTAAGTTTTCTCTGATTTCGAATTCTTTTTTGTTTTAAAGTCACACAGTCCAATACAGTATTGACTAGCCAAGTGTGTGTCCATCTACATCTAAATTAACTAAAATTAAATACAAGTAAAACTTTGTTTCCTCAGTTGCACTAGCCTCATTTCAAGTGCTCCATAGCCACACGTGAGGAGTGCCTAATGTTGGATAGTGCAGCTTTAGAACATTACCGATTTCACAGAAGACACAGCATTGCCAGACCGCTTCAGAGGACAGAAGAGATGGGGATGCAGTGACATGGAGTCAGCTATAGAAACACCAAGGTACGTGTGTCGATTCTAGCCCCAAAGTTAACTTGCTGTATGGCCTTATGCTGCTTATTTAACCTCTCTGAGCTTTATTTTTCTCAAGTCTTAAGGCAGGATTAATATCTATTTTGTCAACTATCATGATTATTAAAGGTATGAAAAGTCTATCTTGGTGTCTGACCCAGAGGAAGTGCTCAGTAAATGGCATGTTTATAATTATTAATAACAGAAAATGCTAAAATAAATATACTAATTAAAGACCCTAAATAATGACCACTAAATTGTGGCATTTCTAGCAGACAAGGTAAATATTTAGGGAGATCTTGTCAGCAATATTTCAGTTTTATTGCAGTGATGCAGTGATGTGTGTTTTCCCCAAATGCCACTAGTTATAATGGATCTGTACTTCTGTATGTCTGTCATATATATATATGATATATATTACATATATATGAGATATATATCTCATATATATATATAGAGAGAGAGAGAGAGAGATTCCTTTGTAATTCGATTTGGAAGTAAGGGAAAAGAATAAATAACTAGCTGATTTTTCATAAGAGAAAAGCTTTAGATGTCAGTGTTAAATATCCACTTCCAATGCATGATCAACTCTAAGCATGAAAACTCCTTTCCTATCAAAAACATATCCTTTTGTACAGTTATTAATGTAAGATTAGCTTTTTTCTTACTCAAGATGCAAAACGTACTGTGACAAAAGGTGGCCCCAGGCAGAAAAAAAAGGCCAGAATTGCTCATTACAATGACAATGAAATAATGTTTTCTAGAAAACAATGTTTTCTTTTGTTTTCCCTATCCTGATAGGAAACTGTGAAAATTGAAGCTCTATTCAATTTATCCTTTAGTTCCACTTCAAACGCATTTCTGACAGCCATTTTAAGTCCTTTCCTAAACTGAGATGACTATTTTGCCGACTAGTTTTAAGAATAGAAGCTTGTTTGCCTGATTCTCTAGCAACCAACACAATAACTATCATTGCATAACAAAGCCAGTGGGGTGTGCAGGGGCACAGAGGGGCTGGTGATAAATAATTCAGATTCCTGGGTCATTTCTGCGGGATCATCAGACAGTAATTCTGCATTTGTGCTCCAGTCAACTCCAATCGTTCTTTTTCCTCTCCAAGTAGCTTTGTTTTGTGAAGCATGCCAAATTCCGTTGCAAGATACTCTCTTTTCTTCTCAAAAAACCTGAGGGATGTTCTGTGTTCTGTAGCTCTGGATCCTGGTCTGGGATCCCAGTGGACTTGATGGGTGCAATTCCAGTTCCATCTGCTCTGAATTGAGCAGAAGCTGTTTGGTCAAGCTAAGGTCATGTTATGTGAATATTATTGACTGGCATATTGTCAACATTATGCTTGAGAAACATATTTGTCCTGCTGGTGATAATGACAGTTTATGAATGAGTGGATTTTGATATTAGTTAATTAGAAGAATCTTTATTGCAGCATCTGTCACTCAACAGCAAACAATTTCTTCTGTGTGTTGTTCAGATAATTTTCCTTATGGTATAAAAGCTGGCTAATATAACGGTGTGTCAACAATCAAGAGATTAAGAAATACACTATTTATATCCTAGAAAATGTAAACTATGTTTATATGATGCCATCTAATCAAAACTGTACATAATTAGTAATAACAGAAATAAAGCAAACATTGAGTCTTATAATGTACCAGCTGTTCTTCTAAGTGCTTTATTAGAGTTTACTCAATATAGGGATACGTCTTCTAATCATTCTTAATGTCCAAAGATAGAATAAATTATTTTGAGAAATAACTCCACCTAACTTTGAGGAAGACAATAAGAAAAATCTCTTTAAATTTTATAAAAAGTTAAGATGTGGTGATATGCAGAAGTATTGCTTTGGCTTTTTGAGCTCGAAGCCTATTTTCAGAAAGCATTTTAGGGTGTTTCAGTAAAAATGTAAATGATTAAATATCTCTGATTTTTTAAGTTTGCAATTACAGCAAATTCCTCCTCCTCCAGAGTTTGTCTTTTTCTGTCTTTTTTTCCTCCTACTTGCTATGTAATTGATTTTACAATGATGCATATGTCAAAGCCTAGAAGTAACATTATAATAGTAAGGTTATAATAGCAGTAATATCATAAAAGTAAGGTTAAATTTATCAGAATAAGCAAAATAAAGTAGATTCAAGTGACAAAAACGGCCTCCAGTGAGGAGAAAAGCCTTTGGTAGAATTCTATGAAACTCCTGAAAATATGCGTTTTTTTTCCCTTATGTCTGATCTACATTCACTTCCTGAACCAAGGTTCTGGGGTCCCCTACAAAAAGCTGTGGTGTGAGGTCCTGACAGTGCCCCTTGACGACTTGCCTCACTGACGAGTTGGTGCTGTGCTCACCTGCTCGGACCCCAGAGCCTACCTCATTTCTATCTGTCCTGGCTCTGCCAATTCCTTGCTGCCTGGCCTCAGGCATATGTCCCAGTCTTTCCATGCCTCCATTTTATCATCTAGAAAATGAAGATGATCATGAGAGTATTTATCTCATAAGGCAATTGTGAGGATGAAATGTACTTAAAGGACTACTATGAACAATGCCTGACAACTGGCTTTTTGGATCATGAACTAGACCTCTCATCTGTTTCCTGGACTGGCCCTAGTTTCCTTGGTTTCCGTTTCAGGTTGATGTCTTCATTTCACCAGGGACAAAAGTAGAAACCACAACTTGGATTTTTTTTTAATAAACACAACAGCCAAAATATTTTGGGATTTGGAATACAAATGCAGCTGTCATTTCTGTCTCTAGAATTTTTTTTTCAAATTAAAATGACCCTATTGACTTTTCTTTTTTTAACATCTTGCCTTTTTATGTTTAACAACTGTTCAAAAAAAGAGTATAACATGCTTTAGGTATAACATATGTGTAGGGGGGTGGGGGTGACAGAGAGAAGAGAGAGAGGAAGGAGGAAGAAAAGTTTTTACAGAAAGAAATAAACATAAAAACAAAAGTAAGCTGAGACAGCCAGGCAGAGAAAGCATTGAGTACAGGGGGGAGATGCACAGAGCTGACCTGAATATTTCTGATTGGAAAATTGGTATCAGGAAGTTGTCCCACTTTTAATCTTTTTATAACTGAGGTTTTGATGGCAATAGTTCCAACCAGATTTGGTGGCAGAAAAGCATTGCCAATCACAGAATCAGAAAAGCAAGGGAGATTGTAAGGGCTCATTTGTTAAACATGTCACATTACTAGTAACATAATTTCTCCAGGCAGGGAATTCATGATAAATATATACCCACTAACAGTAAATTCATAGACCTTGACTCTTTCATGAAGCCCACCTTCATCTTCCTCCCTCCTCTAAGATTGAGATGCACACTCCTTCTCTATTTGTCCATAACACTCTGGGAACATATCTTTCTATAAGAGGGACCATTTTTGACATTGCATTATGACTATCTGCTTATGCTTCTTGTCTTGTTTACTAGATGGTGACAGAAGATTCCTGACTGTATAGCTATGACTTGCTCCCTTACCAACCATTGTCTGGGCTCTGGAAATGTTTGTAGAGTGAATAGGATGTGTTGTCATGTCTAGCCTCAACTTCATGCCCTGTGCACATAGCGTACAGCAGAGAAACTTCAAGTTAAGATGATAAATTGTGATTAGCAATTTTAAGCAACATGAGATTTCTGAAAAGTGTTCACACTGCTTTAAAAGGCTACCAAAAACAGGGCTTGCCTGGGCAAGAGCTTCACATGTATTCTGTGATTATTCCACACAGTCTTTGGAATCATGGCCAGAATGACTGGTTGACCTTAAATGCATATGTAACACTGTTAAACAAAGTAGGCTGGCCTGCATAAATGAGGCATTGTGCAAGTCTTCTGTTTATCCATGCTGCATTGAGAGCTGCTTAGATATTTCAATATAGCAATCTTTGCCCTTTACATGTTCTCTTAGAGGAGACTTGTTTGATCATTTCTCTCTTCTACCCTCAACAGGGGGTACACACTAAAAGGTTTTCTCCACAATGGCTCTCCCGTCCCCTGGCCCCTTTCTTCTGTGGTTCACATCAAATCTACTTGCATTATACAGATGCTCTGGCAATCGAAGGCAGAGAAAGGTGTCCTGTGGCTGGTGGGCAGGCCTAGGAGAATGAGATGGCAGCATTTACATAGGATGCTGTGCCTCTGCTTCAAGTGCAAATGTCTTTACAATGGACCTTTGTTTATTAGCGTAGAAGAGACTTTAAAAGACTGCTTTAAGTAGATTCAGATTCTCAGGGTGAACTCCTATTTCAGGACAGCTTGGCTGGAGCTGCTGAGTAGCTTCTGGGGGTAGATTGAGGATATGATGATGATTTCCCATCTTGGCTGTAATGTAGAGACAGGGAAAGCCTGAATGCAGATTTGTTTCTATGAGGCCTAAAACTGATGCCAAATAGAAGTTTCTGGTGTTCTATTTTCCATCAAATGGCAACAATGCTGTATATGTAGCCAGATAGGGGAAAATAAATCAGAATAAGAGTGTTTACCTTCAATGACTAAACAATAATTTAAAAAGAACAGAGTAGGTAGTATTGATGTAAGTTGTACTGTAATACTTCAGCAGAATCAAAGCAACAATGGGATATGTAGCAAGAAGTTGGCATGAGAGGTGGTAAGATATCATTTGAAATGCTTTTGCAAATATGTTCCCTATTGAATGAGAAACAGACTGATCTAAGGCATCTCACAATCAGTACCATAGATAAAAGTATGTATGACATGACATTGACATACACCAAGACTATAGTAGTCATCATGGCACGGACATCTGAGGAAGTGGAGCATAGTGGTTGAAGCAAGTACAGATTCTAGAGCCAGATTTCCTGGGTCTGAATCCTGGATCTGTTATTTGTTATCTGTTGACAATCGTAATTCTTCATGCCTCAGTTTCTCCTTCTGTAAAATAAAAATGTTAGTGATAGAACTTACCTAATTAGATTCATACAAATATTATATGAGTTAGTCTATTTTTCAAATATATTAACACATTAGTGGTTGACACCTAGTAAGAACTATATAGATACTAGACTACTAAATAATAAAATCATCAAATACTTCCTCAATATTTTACTATAGATTCTCTGAGAGTAAAAGCCTCTCGGAATTAAAGCATTTATTATATTTTTCTTTGATGTTGTGGATGTGTAGAGAGATATAAAATATGGATTCTGCTCTCGAAGAAATTATAGTCTAGTTGGAAAGCAGGGCATACAGCTATGCAAGGTTGAACACTCATAACAAGAAGAACATTATTAAACACGATACATTCAAACACATACTATGTGAAATTAATTTCTGAATGGACACGTAAACAATAGTCATGATAGGAGATCAGAAAAAAAAAAAGAAATCTCGTTGTTTCCAGGTTATTACATAAGGCCTGTTAAGGGAATGTTCTGGTCGGGTTAGGGGCAAGGTAGCTTCACCTGAACCAGCTAATTTTTAACTAAGAGTAATTTACATGCTGAGGAAAATGGAAGGCTTGCTTTGGGATGCGACATATACCCTTGGCTGTAAGTCTCTTTTTACTAAAAATATGTTACCTTGGTCATTCATACAAATGTAGTCAGCAAGATATACATACATTACTTATTTGATAGTAGCACATTTTATACCACTTTTTTCTTAACAGTTTGTGAGCACAGAAAAAAAGATTTACTGTTAATCTTCACAGGTTTTCTTCATCCAAATGAGTACATCTGGTTCATATGATACCAGGCTTTGCTTTCCACACTCTCAGGAAAAAAAAAGACTTTTTTTTCTGCTATACAATATGCTTAGAATCCAAACCTACTAAAAATAAAACCAGTTATGGCTACTAGCAAATGGAAAACAAAATAATGAGTAACACACAGTTAGAAATTACATTTGTCCGCAAAATCTCAGTTGTTCACATAATCAAACTAATACTCATGATAGCATCATATAATGAAGAAAAACACTGAACAGAAATAATTTGATGTTTTTGTTGTTCTGCTGTTTTCTCTTCCCCTCAACTTTTCTCTTTCCTTTTTGTATATTTTCTTCTGCTGCTTTTCCTCACTTTCTTTTCTATCATTTCTGCCATTCAACATTTTTGTATTTTGTAAAACCATCATGGATAACATGTTGCAATCTGAATTTACTGTGTGTTAGTTACCTGTCATTTGTTTAATCTTGGTACATGTATTTATTTTATTATTAGGTAAGAGAAAACATGAATCAATATTGCTTTTTTGTAAGTGTGACTTACAACATGTATGGTTTTTCCTAAGGTTCTGATTAGTGTAATAGAGACAACAGTTTGTAACACTATGTACCCATAAGATCCATTTTCATAAATATCTCCATTACATTGTGATGACAGGCTACAGAGAGATGCACCTAACCTGAAGACTAATCTTGTTGGAATTACTTAATGGACTTAAAATGTCATGCTTTGTGCATTATAGCCTTAGCTGGATAAAAAATGCTCTGTGTATCTAAAGCTCCATATATCCTATTAAAGTAGAATCATCTTAGTTACCTTGTGCTCACCTTTTAGGATATTACCTTATCTTTAAAAGAGGCTTTTGAATTCACATTTCCCACACCAGGAGCAATTAAAGGCACAGCAACAAGATCTTAATATATAATGAAGAATACTGTCAACAGAGCCAATATGAAATGGAGAAATGGCAATGACCTAGAATCAACAGTGATGAATCATTTAAGCCAAACCATCTACTCTAGGTACTAAATACTCTTACATGAATACTTATTTGGAGTGAATTCACCAGAGCAATAATTTTATAGCAGTTTCCATAGAGCTACCGTATGGGAAAAAAATCTATTGTTAAATAAGCTGGAAAATACAAAATTCTGTATCTGTATCTTAAAATTTATAATACACATTAACCAAAGAACTCTTTAGAGAAATTCTGCAATTTGTAAACATTGAGATATAATTTATATACTATCAACATATCATTATTAAGTATAAAATTCAGTATATTTTAATACATTCACAAGGTTGTAGCCATCATTACTATCTAATTTCAGAATATTTTCATCACCTTACAAATCTGACACTTTAGCCATCCCTCCCCCTTCATCCCTCTCCTCCATCCCCTGGAAAATACGAATCTACTTTCCATTTCCATTGATTTGTCTATTCTAGAAATTTCATATAAATACAATCATACAATATATGACCATTCATGTATAACTTCTTCCACATAGAATAATATTTTTGAAATTCATTCATGTTGTAGCTTGTATCAGCATTAAATTATATTCCTTTTTATGGCTGAATAATATTCCATTGCATGGATATATCACATTTTGTTTAGCTCTTCATCATTTGATGGACATTTAAGTTGTTTCCACTTTTAGGCTACCATGAATAATGCTGCTATGAATGTCTAAGATTTTTGTGAATGTGTATTTTCAATTCTCTTGAGTATCTACCTAAGATTGCAAATTTTGGATGACATAGTAACTGTTTAACTGGTTTTTTTTTTTTTTTGTCTTTTTGGTTTTTTTCCTTTTTTTTTTTTTTTTTTTTGTGGAGAATGGGGTCTCTCTATATTACCAGGCAGGTCTCAAACTCCTGGGCTCAAGCTATCCTCCCGCCTCTGCCTCCCTAAGAGCTGGGATTACAGGTGTGAGCCACAGCGCCTGGCCTGTTTAACTTTTAAGGAACTGGAAACTGTTTTTCCTAGCCTCTGTACCATTTTACATTCTCACCAGTAATGTATGAGGGTTCCAATTTCTCCACATCCTTTCCAACACATATTATTTTCAAGTCATCCTGGTAGATATAAAGTGGTATATCACTGTGGCTTTGATTTGCATTTCCCAAAGGCTAATGATGTTGAGCACCTTTAAATGTGCTAATTGGACATTTGTGTATCTTCTTTGCAGAAATATTTATTCAAATCCTTTGTTCATTATTAAATTTGGCTGTCTTTTTATTTTGAATTTTAAGAGTTCTTTATATACTACATATAGTAGATACTAGACTTTTATCAAATATACAGCTTGCAAGTATTTTATCTTTGTATGAGTTCTCATTTCACTTTTTATTATTTTATTTTATTGTATGTATTTATTTATTAGAGATGGGGTTTACTCTGTTGTCCAGGCTGGCATGCAGAGGCACAATCATGGTTCACTGTAGCATTGATTTTCTGGGCTCAAGGGATTCTCCTGCTTCAGCTTCTCAAGTAGCTAGGACACCACCATACTTGGCTTTTTGTTTATTTATTTATTTTAGAGACTTGGTTTAGCTATGTTGTTCAGACTGGTCTCAAGCTCCTGAGCTCAAGCTATGCTCCTGCTTTAGCATCACAACATGGTGATATTACAGGAATGAGCCATAGCACCCAGCTTCACCTTTTTATTAATGTAGTCTTATAGTTTATTTTTAAAAAGTATTCATTTATATTTAATCCCAATTTTTCTAATTCTAGTTGACAACAATAAAATCATCTTTTTTAATACTTTGGTAAATGCTGAGGTAGACTTATGGGCTACTTTCTCTTTCTTTGGATTATATACATAACACCCTAGCAAAGGACATCAATACATAAGCATACAACAAAGGACAAAAATGTTCACATTTCAGCATGGTTAAGAGTCAAAGAGTTACAGTGATCTGCATGTATAATAGTAGCCCACATTAAAAAGTAATTCTAGACTATCTTAAATCAATTTTTCTACTAGTCCATGACAATGAAGTGATATTAATAGAGAGTTAATATATTGTCCTAGTCATCCTATAAATCTCCAGGAGAGAAGGGGTTGAATCAATCTTCCATATTATAGAGCAGCAATAAACGTGCATCACTATTCTCAACCTATAGGTCCTGGTGTAAGTAAGGGAAGATAATCTCAGGGACAGCAAAAAAAAGGAGGTAGAGGAAGGAAGGAGATCCTTTCCAATGCAGGCCTTGGTCTGAGAATTTTTCACTCTGTAAATACCCATGTAGCAGTTGCCTGAGAAGGGACACTGTGAGCTCCAGGTTGGATGACTCTGGGTGATTACTTCAAACTGGTGGAAGCTGAAAATATATAAAGAGCTATAGGTGTTTTACATATGATATCTACCAACCTTGCAACAACTTTGCTAGGCTGGTGGCATTGCTTTTATTTTACAGTGGAAAATACTGATGGCCAGAGAGGCTAGTGATTTTTCCCATGCTAAACAGATAAAGGGTATGGCTGGGATCATATTTCATTTGCACAATAAAGAGAACATAAACAATTCTACCTTCTGGTTCCAGACTAAGTTCTAAGAGAACAATCTGAAAAATAAACTGTTGTCCATCATAATATATGTAAGGTAATTCTAAGGTAAGCATCAGTTCTCATAGGTACCTGAAAAGAGAAGTAATGATTTGCAGGAGCTCCTTCTCTGGGCCCCCAATGTATGTTTTGCTTATAGTGATTACTCAATACTTTACATAATGCTAGATAATTTTTGTATCTGTTTTTTTCTCTTCCTCTGAGAGTTCAGGGGTGCTGCTAATCTTATTCTCTATTGTGTTATCAGTACTTAATATAGTGTCAGATATATAGCAGGACTTTCTAAATAACTTAGCAAAAGAAATGCATAAACAGGCCAGGCGCGGTGGCTCACGCCTATAATCCTAGCACTTTGGGAGGCCGAGGTGGGTGGATCACCTGAGGTCAGGAGTTCAAGACCAGCCTGGCCATCATGGTGAAACCCCATCTTAAAAAAAAACAAAAAAGAAAAAGAAAGAAATGCATAAAAAATTGCATGGATAAAATAATACAGAAATAATAAGAATTAATGGTTACATAATTCTTAATATGTGGTGATATTAAACTAAACACTTTTAATCTATTTATTGATATAAATCATGTCAAAAAAAATAGATACACTTAGACCAAGATGGTGGAGTAAGAGATACCAGCCTTCATCCCCCAACAAAAACAAACATAGACTACTACCCATAAACCAAAATAGTCCTTAGAGGGCTTAACAACCTATTAAATCATCTACATCAACACAGTAGAGCCAAAAAAAACAGAGAATATTCACACAGAAAGAACCACCAGTGAGATCTGAAATGTCATGGATGGCTGGGAACAGAGAAGACAGGTGGAAGATATTGGTAGCAGCTACATGGCAGAAGCCACTGTGGTGCCCAGTAGCCTGCTTTGCCGAAGACATCAGTATCTTTTGCCAGTGAAACAATCAACAATTATTTTCACTGGGGAACTCAGAGAGACAGACATGGCTACATACTTCCCCTGGCTCTAGAAGCAGTCATTATTGAAATGCTTCAGATCTCAACCTCCACCTCTCCCAACTTTTCACATGTCCTGATCCCTAAGCCATGCCTACCCCACAAGTGTCAACACTCTGTACCTGGGTTTTCTGGCTTCACTGTGCCTTCCCATGTCTCAAAAACTGGAGTCATCACTGTATCAAGATAGTTTACACTCTGGATCTAAGATCTAAGGTTTCTCTAAGCATGTTTGCACCCCAGGTACCAGCTCAGCTGCCACAGAGAGCTAGGCTCTGCCTTGATCCTGAAGCTACTGTAACTCTGTGCACACTTGTGTTCTTGTTACGGCTTCTTGGATGCCTCATAAGCATAGGTGGCTTATGTTCCATTACCAACAAGGAAACTGGGCTGCTTGTATCCGAGACATCAGTACCATCATCATCCCATAACTCAGAACCTTAGAACTCTTCATGCATGTTTGTGCTTCAGGCCTTGGACCTGTGACTACTCCATGAGTGCTACTCATTAAACACTGGTGCCATTGTTACTGCAAGTGGATCCACAGGTGAGATCCAACCCCAAGGGGGATTCCTTTAACCACAACTTCCCTAGTGGGAGAAAAAGAGATTGGGAGAAACTTAGAAGCCATTGTCATCAAAGACCCCAACAACCCTTACCATCATTGTGGCCATCTACATTGATGACCACCAAGATTCTTTAAAATCTTTATTAACACTGGCCTTAGTTGACAGAGTGACATGGAAACTACATAACTGCCCTCTGACTGGTGCCAGGAATGTTACAGTCCACACAGTGAGCATCTTTGCAACCCTGCTTTTCTCCCTAGAGAACAGTCCTTCCGCACTGAAACTCACCCGTAAAGACAGGAAAAGATAGTTGCTGCATCAAATATTCAGATATCAGTATGAGGCAACAAAAAAACATAAAAAAACAAGGAGATATATTACCACACAAAGAACACAATAATTTCTCAATTGCTGACCCCAAGGAGCTGAAGATATATGAATCACCTGACAAATTTCAAAACAATTGTTTCAAGGAAGTTCAGCAAATTTGAAGAAAATACAAAGGAAAAATTTAACAAAATCAAGAAAACAATAAATGAACAAAATAAGATATACAATAAATAATAAGAAAACAGAATAAATTAAAATTTTAAATTAAATTTAAAATTTAATAAATTAAATTTAAAAAGAGCACCAACAGCAAAATTGATAAAGTAGAAAAACAAAAGCTATAGACTTGAGGTTATTTGAAGATATAAATAAAGAAGCACAATGAAAAGGAATGAAGTATGAGAAATGTATGGGATAGCATCAAGAGAGCAAACATTTGAATGAGAGGAGTAAAAAGAGACAAAGTGACAGAGAACTTATTTAAATAAATAACCAATGAAAACTTTCCAAATTGGGGAGAATAAATAAATATCCAGGCACATGAAGGTCAACAGTCTCCAATCAGATTCAATCCAAACAAGACTATTTCAAGTCGTATTACAAGCAAACTGTCAAAAAAAAAATTTTAAAGGGAATCATGAAAGCAGCAAGAGAGAAAAAGTATATCACATATAAGGAAGTTCCAATAAGGTTAGCAGTAGATTTCTAAGTATAAATGTCATAGTCCAGGAGAGAATGAGATAATATATTTGAAGAACAAAAGAAAAAAATTACCAAGTTAGAACACTTTACCTGGCAAAGCTGTCCTTCAGCTTTGTCCAGAAATTTGTTAGTTTTCTTCCTTGATAATCTGTATAATGCTATCAATGACTCCTCCTTAACTTATTCTACCAGGTCAGCATCAACCTGATATGAAAACCAGGCAAAGACACAATAAAAAAGAAAACTACAAGCAAGCACCCCCTGATAAACATAGATGTAAAAATCAACAAAATACTAGAAAACCAAATCCAGCAGCACATGAAAAAGTTAATAATTCCCTATGATCAAGTGGGCTTCATTCCTGTATACACAGTTGGTTCAGCACATGTGTAAATCAGTAAATATAATTCACCAAATAAACACAATTAAGCAAAAGACATATGATTATTTAAATAGATGTGGGAAAAGCCTTCAATAAAATCCAACATCCCTTCAAGATCAAAACCCTCAACAAACTATTCATCTAAGGGACATGGCTTCAGATAATGACAGCCATCTATGACAAACACATAGGTAACATCAAACTGAAAAGGCAGAAGCTAGAAGCATTCCTCCTGAGAATTGTAATAAGACAAGGATGCTACTCTTATCACTCCTATTCAACATAGTACCAGAAGTTCTACCCAGAGCAGCCAGGCAAGAGAAAGAAATAAAAGACATTCAAATAGGAAAAGAAGATGTCAAACTATCACTATTCATTGGTGATATAATTCTGTAGCAGAAAACCCCCAATGATTTCACCAAAAGGCTCCAGGAAACTGACAACTTCAGTAAAGTTTCAGGATACAAAAATCAATGTTCAAAAATCAGTAGTATTTCCATATAGCAATAACTTTCAAACTGAGAGCCAAATTAAGAACACAATTTCATTTGCAACAGTCACAAAAGATAAAATACCTAGGAATACTTCTAACCAAGAAAGTGAAAGATCTCCACAAGGAGAGCCACAAAAAATTGCTAAGAGAAATCACAGATGACACAAACAAATGGAAAAACATTCTATATTCATGGATTACATGAATCAATATCATTAGAATGGGCATACTTCCCACAGCAATCTATAGATTTAATGCCATTCCTACCAAACTACCAGTGTCATTTTTTCACATAATTAGGATACACTATTCCAAAATTCATGAAGAGCCAAGAAAGACCCTGAACAGCCAAAGCAATCCTAAGCAAAATAAACAAAGCCAGAGACATCCCATTACCTGGCTTCAAACGATATTACAAAGCTAGAGTAACCAAATTGGCATAGTATTGATACAAAAACAGACACATCAATGAATAGAACAGAATAGACAATGCAGAAATGAAGGCACACACCTAGAACCAAATGATTTTTAACAAAATTAACAAAAAATAAGCAATAAGGGAAGGATTTTCTAGTCAATAAATGGTGCTGGGATACTTGGCTAGTCATATGAAGAAGAATGAAACTGAAACCCTACACTTCACCACATAAAAAACTTTATTCAAGGTGGATTAAAGATCCAAATATAAGACCTCGAACTATAAGAATAATAGAAGAAAACCTAGGAAACACCATTATGGACACTGACCTTGGAAAGAATTTATGACTAAGTTCTCAAAAGCAATTGCAACAAAAACAACGATTAACAAGTGAAACTTAATAACTAGTTTCTGCACACCGAAATAAACTATCAACAGAGTATTGCAAACTAAGCATCCAACAAAGGTCTAATATCCAGAATCTATAAGGAACTTAAACAAATTTACAAGGAAAAAACAAACAACACCACTGAAAAGTGAGCAAAGGACATGAACAGACCCTTTGCAAAAGTAGATATACAAGCAGCCAGCAAACATGAAAAAAAATTATTAACATCACTAATCATCAGAGAAATGCAAATCAAAACCACAATGAAATAACATCTCACAAGAGTCAGAATGGCTATTACTAAAACATCAAAAACAACAGATGCTGGTGAGGCTGCATGGAAAGGGGAATGCTCATACAATGTTGGTGGGAATGTAAAGTAGTTCAGTCACTGTGGAAAGCATTTTGGAGATTTCTCAATGAACTTAAAGAGAACTACCACTTAACTGAGCAATCCCATTACTGGGTATATATCCAAGAGAAAATAAATTATTCTCCCCAAAAGACACCGCACTTATATGTTCATCGCAGTACTATTCACAATAGCAAAGACTTGCAATCAACCTAGCTGTTCATCAGCAGTGAACTGAATAAAGAAAATGCACTACATGTACACTGTGAAATACTATGCAACCGTAAAAAATAAATAAATCATGTATTTAGAAGTAACATATATGCAACTTAAGGCTATTTTCCTAATCCAATTAATGCAGAAACAGAAAACCAAATAGCACATGTTCTCATTCATAAGCGGGAACTAAGCATTGGGTACTCATGGACCTAAAGATGGCAACAATAGACAGTGGGAACTGCTACAAGGCAGAGGGAGGAAAGAGGGCAAGGATTGAAACACTATTGGGTACTATGCACGCTACCTGTGTGACAGGATTACTTGTATCCCAAACCTCAGCAACAGGCAATATACCCACATAACAAACCTGCACATGGACGCCCTGAATCTAAAATAAAAGTGAAAATTATTTTTACAATAGTGTTCAAAAAATAATAAAAATGGAAACAAAAGCCTGAATAGACTTTCCCAGAAGAATGCATGCAAATGGTCACAGGTATTTGAAAAAGTGCTCAACATCACTAATTATCAGAGAAATGCAAGTCAAAATCACAATGAGATAGTACTTCATAACCTGTTAAAATGGCTATTATCAAAAAGACAAGAGATGACAAGTGTTGGCAAATACATGGAAAAAAAAAGGAAACCATCGCATACTGTTGGTGGAAAGGTAAATTAAAACAGTCATTATGGAAAATATTTGGACATTCCTAAAAAAAATTACAAATAAAACCACCATTTGGTCAAGCAATCTTACTACTGGGCATATAGCTGAAGGAAATAAAATCTGCCTGTCAAAGAGATATCTCTACTCTTCTGTTTATTGCAGCATTATTTATTATATCTAGAATATGGAATCAACCTAAGTATTCATCAACAGATTAAAGAATAATAAAAATGTGTATAATTTACAATGAAATACTACTCAGCCTTATAACCAAATTAAATTCTGTCATTTATGATGTCATTTATGATCCGGAAATGGATGAACTCAGAGGATGTTATGCCTTTTAAAATAAGCCGGGTGGTGAGAGACAAATATCTCATGATCTTATATACATGTGAAATCTAACAAAGTTTAATTCCTAAAACAGATAGTAGAATAGTGGATACCAGAGGTTATTGGGTGGAGGCTTGAGGAGATTTTGGTCAGAGGACACAGTATTTTAGTTAGATAGGAAGGACAAATTCAAGAGATCTATTGTAAATCATATTGACAATAGTTAATAATAATACATTGCATGCTTAAAATTTGCTTTGAAAATAGATTTTAAATTTTCTGACCACAACAAATAAATATGTGAGATAAAAACGTGAATTAGTACAATTTAGCCATTAGCAATGTACACATATATCAAACATAAAACATGTTTGTGTAAAACACACCATAAATACATAGCATTTTATTTGTTAATTAAATAAGAAACACAGGTAAGTGCCTTCATCTTACAAATGAGAAAACTTGAATTTGAGAGTCTAGATCTACAGCCTATGCTTAAGCACTATGTTGGCAAGCTTTTCCCCAAACCAAAAAGAAAAAAAAAAAAAACCTGTTTAAAGTTGTCATAAACTACTCAGGATTTAAAAAGTAATGACTTCACAATCTAGACTTTGGGACCTTATGTAGCAGCATTTCTTTGTTTCTTTCTCTCTTTCTTTCTTTCTGCTTTCTTCTTTCTTTCTTTCTTTTCTTTCTTTCTTCTTTCTCTCTCTCTCTCTTTCTTTCTTTTTTTTTTTTTTTTTGACAAAGTGTCACTCTCTCGCCCAGGCTGGAGTACACTGGCATGATCTCAGCTCACTGCAACCTCTGCCTCCTGGGTTCAAGAGATTCTCCTACCTCAGCCTCCTGAATAGTTGAAATTACAGGCGCCCACCACCCATGCCTGGCTAATTTTTGTATTTTTAGTGGAGATGGGTTTTTTCCATATTGGTCAGGCTGATCTTGAACTGCTTACCTCAGGTGATCCAAATGCCTTGCCTCCCAAACTGCTGGGATAAGAGGCATGAGCCACTGTGCCCAGCCTGTAGCAGCATTTCTTAGCAAATAGTCAACTGAAGGTGTTTCAGTGAATGCTAAGAACCAGTATATTAGGGTTCTCCAGAGAAACAGAACCAATAGGATATATGTACAGAAATATACAGTAAATAATTTATTATGAAGGATTAACTCACTCAATTACAGACACTGAGAAATCTTATGATCTGCCTTCTGTAAGCTGGAAGTCCAGGAAAGCCAGAGATATAGACTCAGTCCAAGACCAAAAGCCTAAGAACCAGCAGTCTAAGGGAAGGACAAGATTGATGATCCATCTTAAACAGAGAGAACAAATTCACTCTTCTTCCACCTTCTACCTTTTTGCTTTATTTGGATCCTGAAGGAATTAGATGATGTCCACCCATGTTGGTGAGGGCAGACCTCCTTTACTAAGTCTACCAATTCAAATGTCAATCTCTTCTGAAAATACTCTCATAGACATAGCCAGAAATAATGTTTAAGAAGATGTCTGGGCATCCCATGGCCCAGTCAAGTTGACACATAAACTTAACCATCACAACCAGTTCTCTGGATTTTCCTTTCTCCTTTCTCTATTGATGACTGTTGCAGCGTACAAAAAGGCTAGCAGCTGCAGAAGGCCATACCCGCTTCTGGGAGCAGCACAGAAGCCAGAGATTTCATAGAAAGACTAGATCCCCACAATGGTCAAGGAAGGGTTTCAGATGACTCAGCAGATAAACAGCATCTTAGCAGTAGTGATCAGATGTTTTAAATGTATTTGTTCTGACTCTGAAACTATACATCATCTTTGGTAAAGTGATGCAGCCTTGACATTAAGCCACTGTCTAATACACAGATGATATAAAACCCAGACTACCATTTCTCCTGCTTAGGGCAAATGCTAAGTGAGAAAAGGGGTTTAAGAGGTACAGGATTTGCTCTGTTTTCAGGAGATTATAAAAACATGTGTCCAGGAATCTTTATCTTAGTGATCTCCTGAGGGAAACAATCTAAGTTTAAGTATGAATTACTTGAAGCAAGCACCACAGATGATCTTTCCACTCTGACATGGTTACAGATGACTACTGTGTTGCTAATTCCTCTCTCAATGTCGAAAAAGTGCAGCCCTGTTTAAGACCAAACAGATATATCACTGAGTGTTCAGCTTCTCAATTCATCATTGGTATTATGAATCCACTGATTCACATATTTACTTGGCTGCTTATTAGAATTAAGCAGAGAGCTTGCAAAATACTGATGCCTGCATTCTTCCCTGGCACATTCCAAGTTAAATGTCCTGGAGTGGGGCCTGGATACAAAGATTTTTGCAAGCTCCAAAATGGCTCTACGATGCAGTCACCACTGAGACTCACTGTCCTGGAGTGCTGTTTATAAACTGCTCATGCCCAGATATGCATGTTTACTACGTATATTGACAAGCTCTTTTTTGATATCTTGCAAAGTAAGAGTCAAATGAGATAATGTCTGCAAATTGCTCAGCATAGTTTCTGGCAAAAATAAGGTCTCAATAAATACTAATCCTTATTTGCCCCAAATACTAATCCTTATTTGTGCACATGCATGCATACACACACACACACACATGCACAACCAGCATCACCACCCTACAATCAAACCATAAGTTAATAATATTACAGAAATTTTTTAGTATAAAGATCAATATAAAGTTCACTTTTTTGGTCCTAACTGTATCAAATTGTTCTAAATTATAGCTTATTATTCTGCTTAAGGATGAGAAGTCTAAATGACAAAAACATACCTTCTCTGGATGTTTGCGTTTTGCTTTAGAATTTTTTAATAATTCATATTATTTTCTACATATGGATAGTACTAGAAATCTTAAATATGAGAATTCAGGCCTTATTCAAAAATGAATGTTCTATTTTAATAAACTCTGGTTATTTAATTTTTAGTAATTTGCCTCTTATCTGTCACTATGGAGCATCAAAAGAAATGTGGTCAATTTAATGTCCTGGGCAGTTAGATTATTATTATTTTAAATGCATTCAAATTGAAAAAAAAAGAAATCAAATTGTCTCTCTTTGCAGATGATTTTATATCTACATATATTTGCATGATTTTATATCTACAAATCCTAAAGGCTCCACACACACACACACACACACACACACACACAAAAACTCTTAAATCTAATAAATTCAGTAACATGGCAGGATAAAAAATCAACATACAAAAATCAGTATGTTTCTATACACCAATAATGAACTGGCTGTGAAAGAAATCAAGAATGGCAATTCCATTTATAATATTAATAGCTACAAAATAAAATGCCTAGGAAAAAATTTAACCAAGTAGGTTAACGACATCTATGAGAAAAACTAAAAAACATGGATGAAAGAAATTAAAGAGGATATAACAAATGGAAAAACATCCTATGCTCATGGATCAGAATAATTTATATCACTAAAACGACTTCCCAAAGCAATCTACAAATTCACTGCAATCTCTACCAAATACTGTCATTTTTCACACACACACACAAAGAAAACCCTAAAATTTGCATATAACCAAAACAGGGACCAAATAACAGAAGCAATTCTGAGCCAAAAACAAACAAAACAAAAAAAAAACTTGAGGCATCACACTATCTGACTTCAAAATATATTTTAAATCTCTAGTAACCAAAACAGCATAATATTCGTATAAAAACAGACACATGGATCAATGGAACAGAATAAAGAGTCCAGAAATAAATCCATGTATTTACAGCCAAATGATTTTTGATAAAGGAGCTAAGAGCATACCTTAAGGAAAAGACATATTCTTCAATAAACGGTTTCGAGAAAATTGGGCATCCATATGCAGAAGAAAAAAGTTGGACCCCTATCTTTCACCATACATAAAGATCAACTCAAGATGGATTAAACACTTAAATATAAGACAGAAATATATAAAACTATTAGAAGAAAACATAAGGGAAACACTTCAGGACATTGGTCTAGGCAAAGATTTTATGAATAAGACCTTAAAAACACAGGCAACAAAAATAAGGAAAAGACAAATAGGATTATAATAAATTAAAAAACATCTGCATGGAAAACAAAAATAACAGAGTGAAGGGACAATCTACAGAAGAGTAGACAATATTTATAAACTCTTTGTACAAGAGACTAATATCCAGAATATCCAAGTAACTCAAACAATTCAACAGAAAAAAAATCCCAATGAAAGTGGGTAAGGGACATGAACAGACATTTCTGAAAAGAAGACATACAAATGGTCAACGGATATATGAAAAAATGCTTCACATCACTAATCATCAGAGAAATGCAAATCAAAACCACAATGAGATATTATCTTAGTCCTGTGAGTGGCTATTATTAAAAAGACAAACAAATAACAGATGCTGGTGAGGATGTGGAGAAAGGGGAACTCTTGTACACTGTCGGTGGGAATGTAAATTAGTAGAGCTACCGTGGAAAACAGTACGGAGATTTTTTTAGAAAACTAAAATACTACCATGTGATTCAACAATTCCACTACTGGGTATTTATCCAAAGGAAAAGAAATCAGTATGTCAATGGAATACCTGTACTCACATGTTTATCACAGCACTACGCACAATAGCTCAGATATGGAACCAACATAAATGTCTATCAGTGGATGAATGGATAAAGAAAATAAGGTGTATATACACAATAGAATACTATTTGGTCACAACAAACAGTGAACTCAAGTCATTTGCAGCAACATGGATGCAACTGGAGGTTATTATGTTAAGTGAAATAAGCCCAGCTCAGAAAAACAAATATCACATGTTCTCACATATGAGGGAGATAAAAACGTTGATCTTATGGAGGTAGAGAATAGAATGATAGACACCAGATGCTGGAAGTGTATGTGTGGGCACGGGCAGAGGAAGGCAGGTAGGAATAAAAAGAGGCTGGTTCATAGGTACAAACATACAGTTAGACAGAAGGAATAAGTTCTAATGTTCAAAAGCAGGGCTGGTTGACTATAGTTAACAATATATTGTATATTTCAAAATAGCTAGAAGATAGGACTTGAAATTACCCCAACACATAGAAATGGTAAATACTCAAGGTGATGGGCATCCCAAACACTCTGACTTGATCATTATACAGTCTCTGTGTGGAACAAAATATCACATATGTATCTATATATATCCCATTAACATGTACAAATATTTGTATCTATAAAAAATGCTACTAGAAAAAATGTTTTATTATATTTCTGTTTTTACCAAGAAACTTGCTATTACTTATACGTTCATTTAGAACCTGTTCAAACTTACAAGAAATTGTATAAATTGTGTTGTCATCAACAGAATCATTTTTATTGATCTGCAGGCCCCTAGATTTTAAGTGTCCCCTTAGTGCTACTGTAGGCACACCTTGAAGACAAAGGTATCCCGTTAGCTGAGAAGGTAATGGCTATGTTAAGATATTCAGGAAGTGGATGGGAGTGGGAAGTGAGATATTCAGAGAGAAAAAAAAAGCATATGCTTTTTGTATATGCTTTCTGACCTTGATGTATGGAAGTGCTTGGCATATCCAAAAACTGGAGTAGGATATGATGACAGACTCAAAAGGCTAAATGGAGCATATTAGGCAGTGAAGCTGAATAGATAGATAAATGCAGGTCTATATCTTTGTGGAGATTTGATTCTTCATGTTGATTTTTTCAGACATCTATTCAACTCCAACTGATTTGGCTTTACAGTAGGGGTCAACTATTTCCACAATAATTCTGTTTAACAAACGAATCCAAAACTCAGTGACTTAAAACACAACTATTTGTTCTCTCTCACATACCTGCAAGTTGACTGGAAACTAGGTGCTCTGGACTGGTCTAGACCCTAAGCTTCAAGTTAGGGCCAGGTTTGTTGCATGAGTCTCTCTTCTTTCCTGGACCAGTCAGCTACCTTCGTAGTCCCTCTCATGGCCACAGCAAAGGGCAAGTGGGTAAGTCCAATTACCTAAGCACATTTCAAGCCTCTGCATGAATACCGTCTGCTAATATCTCATTGCTTGGGCAAAGCAAGTCGCATGGTGGGCTCTGAGTCAAAGGTCAGGGAAACATACTCTGTCTATCGTAGGAGGAAGTACAAAGTTATATGAGTTAAATGGTTAAAGGTATGGATGGAGAGAGAGGTAAGACATTTGGGCTAAAAATGTAGTTTACCATACTCACTAAGGTGAGGTTTTGGTGATTTATTATTTACACTGTCCTGATCCCCCAGTATCACCCTGACCCCTATTGTCTTCCTGTAGGGGTTGACTTGACCTTTGTTGACACTGACATTTCATCTGGTCCTTTTCCTCTTATGCTACATGAGTTATTCCCCAAAAGAAAGAATAAGAACAGTAATCACTATTCATTTACTTAGGGAAAACATCTGGAGGATTGTTTTTGTTTTTCTTCAGTTTTCATCTGGATGTTTGGCATTGTGTCAAGGTTTTACTCTGAGAAGTTTTAAAAAGTGAGTCCAGTTAGTGTGTTACTTCCTCTCCACTTTATAATAATACACTAGAGTCTTGCTCAAATGCCACCCCTGGGATGCATGCTGGGAACCAAGTTACAGAGGAAAGAGCAGGATAAATCGCTTTTGATGTTCATTCACAACAGTAAATTCCCTCATAAGCGTAAACCACTGTCCCACTTTAGAAATCATACTGGGCCTTATTTTGTCACATTACAATGAGACTCTAATGTGCAGGAGCCCCGGGGCATCCTTGGATTTGACCTTCACCGTTTTTGCTATTTGTTTTTTTTTTTTTTTTTTTTTTTTTTTGAAAGAAAGGAAAAGAGAGGAAAGAAAGTGAGAGTGAAAGAAAGAAAAAAAAAAGAATGTACGAGAGAAAGAAAGAGGAAGAAAAAGAGGGAGAGAGAACAGGATTCTTGTTCT